>JANAVB010033417.1:661548-909184 GCA_029216955.1 Iris pallida
GGTCTGAACTCCCGCGCCTCCATTAGTTGTGCGTCTGAGGCTCGTTCAAGTCACTTTAAATGTTGTACCCCCACTACTGATCTGAGCGCATATTTGCGTTGGATCATGGGGTGCAGCATTCACTTAACCACCCCGGCGCTTGGCCTTGCCATGTGCCTGATGGGGGTGCGAAGGTGGCACTCTCCTCCAACGATCTGTGTAACGTAATCACTCACAAACGCCGATCAGAAGAGTCACTGACAAGCACAATGCGCCCCTCACAGGGCACACCTGTGCTGTAGTCACCATCAACTGCTGTTGCAAGACAGCGATCCCACCAAGGCAGTCGGTGTTCCAGCGGCTGCAATCATCAACACCTCTCCAATTGCCTCGGAAAGAAGGTGTCAACTGAAATGGAGCCAGAACTACAGGTTGCTTCTTGCAACGTAGTCTCCAACTCCCCATCAATTCGGAAGGCGACTGGCAGCTCCTCGACTTTGTCCTCATCTAAGAGCCAGCCGAGGAAGACCAAGACAATTGTCCCATCCTCAGCAGTGTTTGAGGGCACTCGGAGGAGAAAGAAGATCTCAGAAGAAGCTGGGGGTAGTCAAGCCCCTATGGATCTTCATCCTGGAGAGGAAGTCAGCCTCCCGGACATAGCTGGGGGTAGTCAAGCCCCTGTGGATCTTCATCCTGGAGACGAAGTCAGCCTCCCAGGCGTAGCTGGGGGTAGTCAAGCCCCTGAGGATCTGCGTCTCGAAGACGAAGAAGTCCTCCAAGACAAAGCTGGGGGTAGTCAGACCCTTACTGATACTTCTCCCGAAGACGAAGGTGTTCTCCAGAACATAGCTGGGGGTAGCCAAGACGAAGCCCAGGGGGAGTTCCTCTTCTACAAGAGAGCGAGGCCGAAAGCGAAGCATCAACCGATCCATCCACTTCCAGTCGCGTCATGACGGTGTACATGACGGGAGCTGGTGATGCGGAGTCAGATGCGCCGCCAACAGATCTCGTCTAGAGCATGGATACCTTAGAGGGAGGACTCAAAACCCTCTCTACCTCTATGTAAACACTGACTCAAGCAGTGTTTGAGATACGGTCAGCTTTGGCTAGGGCACCGTCTATCGGTCCTGACCCAGGGGCCAATGGAGAATCAAGTGTACCCCTTCAACGGGTATCCTTGGATACAGATCGCCGCGAGGCACCTCGGACGTCGGAGCCATCAAATGCTCAACTCCAGGCTGTACCACCTTCCCTGACTCCCAGCTCTACGGAAGACGTGGTGGAGATGATCAGGGACTTACGAGAGCGCTTCGAGTCGAAGAATAGACAGGAGGAGCGCCAGAAGATGGGGATCCTCCAACCATATCCCCTCGAATGGAACAAAGTGGTTTATCCTCCCAAATATAAACCGTAAACTTTGACGCCATATGATGGGAAGGACTCTCCATGCCGTTATCTGACGTACTTCCAGTCTCAAATAGGACATCTTCCAAAGGAAGACGCACTACTCACCAGCATATTTGTCGGGGCACTGAAAGGAGTGGCTTACGACTGGTATTGCAGTCTCTCCGACAACTCCATATCTTCCTTCGATGACTTGACACGTCTCTTCCTCGATCGTTTCTACGACGGAGGGAAGGACATGATAATGGCGTCCCTCATAGAGATACGTCAGAAGGAGAAGGAAATAGTTCGAGCATTCATCGAACGGTTCCGACAAGCCTGCTTCAGACTGCCCCCGGGTATGCCAGAACATGCACTCCTCTCCTCCTGCAGCATGAACATGCTGCCTGCGATCAAACTCTGGCTCAACTCCACTCCTCCTCCAGACCGGAGTTCCTGATCATCGAGGCCGAAGCAGCAGAAAAGAAGGCGTCCAATGCTCGTCTTCTGGGAGTCAGTTTCCCTGCCTTTGAGGACAAGGAAAAACAGCCTGCAGCCAACAACCCTGGACGAGAGACGAAGGGGAAGCAGGTGTTGACTGTCAATACCTCCAAAGGTGCATCAGCACCCACTCAGAAGCCTCCACTTGCACCAAGGCCAAAGGAGTTTTATTCTTTCAACGATGAAGACACCCTTCAACTCTTCGAGATATTGAAGCAGGGTGACAAGATCAAGTTGTCGGATCCGAAGCGTCCCGACGAGGTTGGGAAAGTGGACAATCCGAGGTACTGTCACTACCATCGATTTGTCGGACATCCAACTAAGGACTGTTACGTCCTCAAGAACTACATACAGCGCATGATCAATGCGGATGTTATCTCCATCGACTACGAGGAGGAAAACGGTCTCGGTCAACCTGGTGTCACTCCAATTTGGCACCTTGCCGCCAACCACAACACAAGATGGCGTCGTTCCTATCCCAAAGGCGGCAATGGAGGTGGTCAATCTACCACCTACTCGTGATAATGTGAGTGGACTCATTCCACTCACCACATCTCGGGGAGAGATCTTATGGGTTTACCCCGATCTCGTCTCCGAGGTTACTCAACCGGAGGTACGCTCTGCCTCCAAAACTAAGGGCAGGAAGATCAAGTCTTGCCGCATGGTCTCTTCCTCTGCGAAAGAGGCACTTCCTGTACAGACGCGTTTACATCAGAATGCCCAACCTGACGAAGCTGCCGTCGAGGTGGTGCCTCCTTGCACCGTCCCTGCTGACCAGAAAGAGGGCCCATCCAGGCCTCCAGCAGCCAATAACAGAAGCATGTAGAGGCCCGTTTCGACAAGCCTTTACAAAAGGAGAATGCTCGGGGCTAGCCAAGCCCCACAACTTCGACATACTGGCAGAACTTGCCAGTACTCCTGCCCGTCTATCCCTGTTTGAGCTTCTTCGTCTTTCCAAGGATACTCATGAAGCTCTCTGTGAAGCCCTGAAGGATGCTGAATCCTTCATCAGTCAGGTCAAACAGCCTGAGGATACCCCGACCACATGTGCGCACTGCCATTGTGCGGATGAAGTTATCCCCAACATAACTTTCACACAACAAGACATGCTGCTCAAGCACAACCGACACAACAGGCTACTGTATTATACAGGGTATGTCGGTTCCGTCAAGGTGAAGCAGATTCAGATCGATCCAAGGTCTTCCCTCAGCATCATCCCGAAGATGCTACTCTCAACACTGGGGATCCCAATGTACCATCTAGCGCCTTCCAACACTACAATCAGCGGCTTTAATGCTAGCAAAAGCGAGCCGCTGGGCAAAATACGGCTGAAGTATCATATCGGTAACCTCCGAACCGAGGTGACTTGCTATGTCGTAGACGCTGACGTCAACTACAATCTCCTACTGGGTCGTCCGTGGCTGCATGAGTACATGGTGGTGCCATCTACACTCCACCAATGTATGAAGTACGTGTCCACCAACGACATCATCCGGACAGAGTTTGCGAACATTGACCCTTTCAAGGGGGTCGAAGCCTACTTCACTGATTCGACCCTGTACAAGTCGCCCGACGAAGGGGAAGCCAATGATGCTCACGATGAAGCAGAAACGGCAGCAGAGCCGGACATGGAGCCAGAGATGATTCCCGACGCTCCTTTGAAAATTCGACTCAAAGGAAAACCGCCTCAGATGCTGCCTCCCATGACCATCAAGCTACCTGAAAAAGCACCAACTGCTCTAGGTAGAACACCTACTGAAGCTCCCTTGAAGATACGGCTCAAGGGAAAGCCGCCTCAAACATCGGCTCCCCTTGTGGCAAAACTACAGAGGAAGGCACCAATCACTGAAGGCGCAGTTGAGGCACCTCTGAAGGTGCGTCTTAAAGGCAAGCCTCCGCAATCATCTGTCTCATCCAAGCTGCCGGAAAAGGCCCACATATCCCTCTCGGACCCCAAGGTTAAAGCTGCGGTGGACTCTCCCGAACCAACCCAAGTACTCATAGATGAAGAGCTAGGGGAATACATATATGCTGATGTAGATGCACCCTCTCTGGACAATATAATCCCGCGGGACAAATCTCGTATTTTATCAATAATAGAGTGTCTTTTAATTATTCTAGTCTTCCACATTGGAATGCCATGTATACATTAGATAATGCTCTACGGTCGTTGCAAACACAAATAACGACCGTCGATCATGTAAATCGAGTAGTCCCGTCCCAAGGGGTCTGTTTTGTAGTCCCACCGCGAAATCGAGACGAAGAATCCATCATCTTCGGCAAAGTCGAGCGTCATCAAGATCTCCCGCCACTCGAGCAAGAACCAGATACCGGCAGAATACAAGTCTATCGGTACACGGACAAGGCAAAGTACCTCATCCAAAGATGGATTACAATCTAAAAAGCAACAAAGGCCTGAACTACGGCAAGGGTCGACGTCTTCCTCTCCGGCTCCCAACACCTAAAGGAAAGCCACAGGACTATTATCATCGAACTCGACGGGGGGTGGGCTATATCATGCCACCAGCAACTCCAGAGAGTTCGGAGGCAGAAGAAGTAGAACATTCTCATTCGTCCGAAGCATCAACCTAGGATTCCGATACCAGTATCGGCTCATTCTTTAAGAAGGTGCTATCAGTCAATATGGCATCTGCCCAATCTCAAGAAGATGAAGGTGAAGACCAAATACTGGAATTCTTCGAGGAAGAACCTTGGGCTCAATGCCTAGGAGCGCAGTGGGAGTCTCACTTTGAACTGCGTGAACCCCCTACCGAAGACGAGGTCGAACAAGTTGACCTTAGGGATGGATCTCCTTCCAAACCCATCTTCATCAGCAAGAGTCTGAAGGGAGAAGACCGGGAGTCTTTGGTCCAATTGGCCAAGGAATATATCGACGTTTTTGCCTGGAGCTATAAAGATATGCCGGGACTTGATCCCCAGATCACAATGTACAGACTTAACATCTTGCCTGATGATAAGCCTGTAAAGCAACAACAACGACGCTTTCGTCCGGACATCATGAACGCTATCGATCAGGAGGTGGACAAACTCCTGAACAGCGGGTTCATCCGTGAAGAGCAACATCCGGATTGGGTGGCCAATGTCGTCCCTATCACTAAGAAAAATAGGAAGATACGGGTCTGCATCGACTTCAGGGATCTCAATACTACTTGCCCGAAGGACGAATTTCTGCTTCCAATCACTGACGTGATGATCGACAATACATGTGGCTTCGAATGCATGTCTTTCATAGACGGGTATTCGGACTACAATCAGATCAAGATGTTCCCCGATGACGCAAAACACACGTCATTCAGGACTCCGAAGGGGGTTTTCTGCTACACGGTGATGCCCTTTAGCTTAAAGAACGCTGGTGCTACATACCAACGAGCTATGAGTACCATCTTCCGTCAACATCTTCGCAAGACAGTTGAGTGCTACGTCGATGACATCGCAGTCAAGAGTCGTCTCAAGGGGGATCACTTACAAGACCTGAAGACAGTCTTCGATCTCATGCGAGCGCATCAACTCAAGATGAACCCCGCTAAATCCTTTCTTGGGGTTTCTAGCAGAAAGTTTTTGGGCTTCATTATCACAGTGAAAGGCATTCATGTCGATCCCGAGAAGACCAAAGCCATCCTTGACATGGACCCTCCGAAGAACCTCCGAGAACTTCGAGGCCTGCAGGGGAGTCTGGCATACATCCGAAGGTTTATAGCAAACCTTTCCGAAAAATGCCAACCCTTCACTCAGCTCATGAAGAAGGGAGTCTCCTATGTCTGGACAGAAAAATGCCAGAAAGCTTTCGATGATATCAAAGCCTACCTGACAAGCCCGTCAGTCCTGGTGGCACCCGTCGCTGGCAAACCCTTTCTCCTCTACGTCCGTGCCATGGATTATTCTCTTGGCGCTTTGTTGGCTCAGAACAATGATGCGGGCTACGAGCAAGCTATCTACTACCTCAGTAGGACACTGATCGGGGCCGAACACCGGTACAACCCCGTCGAAAAAGAGTGTCTGACTTTGGTGTTCGCCATCCAGAAGACTCGCCATTATGTCTCGGGCCAGACAATTCATGTCATCTCCCGAGTCAATCCACTCAGGGTTCTCATGACGAAGCCGGGATCATTGAACTCCCGGCTAGCTACATGGGCGATCCTGTTGACGCCATACAACATGGTGTTCGTTCCATAAAAAGATGTCAAAGGTCAAGCTCTGGCCGACTTTTTAGTTGCACACCCCCATCCCAGAGTCCTCCAGACTCTATGAAGACATCCCGGATGAGGTCTAAGAATTAAACGTCATCGAAGAAAGCTCCGTCTGACGGATGTTTTTTGATGGCGCTTCAAGAACAGGCCCCAAAGGCCAAATCATCGCCGGAGTAGGGGTAGTCTTAGTCTCTCCCGATCAGCTGGTCATCCAGCGTGCTTACTCCCTTTCGAAGCCGTGCTCCAACAATGTTGCCGATTACAACGCTCTCATCATGGGACTCCAGCTGGCGCAACAGCTGGGGGTGGATCATCTGGAAGCCTACGGCGACTCAAAACTCGTCGTTAACCAGATCAGAGGGCAATACGAAGTTCACCATAAAGATCTGGTTCCTTACCATGAAGTTGCATTGAACATTATTTCAACCTTCACCAAGTTCTTCATAGAACATGTACCTCGATTACAAAACCTGGAGGCTGACGCTCTGGCTGGCCTCGCAGCCTCATTGGCAGCACCTCTCGGGACTCAACACTACGTCACAGTAGTTGGTCGAGACTTGGTTTGTCCTAAAAACGACCAATGCTCACAAATGGCCCATGCCGTGTCAACAAGTGCTGGTGTTAATGTCCGAGATTGGAGGTTCTCGTTCATCGACTTCGCTGTCTACGGAATTCTCCCAGAAGACCCGAAGGAATTCGTCTCAGTCATGAGGCTTTCCCTTCGGTTCTATTACGATACAGCTACTAAAATGCTGTACCGACGTTCCTACGACGGACTTCTCCTTCGATGCTTGTCCAACGAAGAAGCAGCCGAAGCCCTTCGAGAAGCTCATGATGGAACTTGCGGGGCTCATCAACCTGGGCCTAAGTTGCAGGATCGACTGCGACGCATAGGTTACTACTGGCCAACCATGGCAGCCGACGCTGTCGACTATGCTAAGAAGTGCCATGCTTGTCAGCTTCATGCCGACTTCATCCATACACTGTCGAAACCACTACATCCTACGGTCGCCTCTTGGCCCTTCGAAGCCTGGGGCATGGACATTGTAGGACCTATCACCTCTCCTTCATCGAAGGGACACCACTTTATCCTAGCCATCATCGACTACTTCTCCAAATGGACAGAAGTAGTTCTGCTGACGGAAGTGAAGAGCTCTAGGGTGATCAGCTTCATCAAGCACCATGTCATCTACCGTTTTGGGGTACCTCGAAGGATTATCTACGATAATGGTCCACAGTTCATCAGCCACATTTTTAGCAGATTCTGTGACAAGAATCGCATTCAGAACGTGGCATCAACCGCCTACAATCCGGCAGCAAACGGATTGGCCGAGGCATTTAACAAGACTATCGTCAAGCTACTCAAAAAGGTCGTGTCATCCAACAAACGCGACTGGGACGAAAAGCTCGGCGAATGCCTTTGGGCCTACCGCACAACGGTATGGACCCCGACAGGCAACACACCATTCTTCTTGGTCTACGGGAGCGAAGCGGTACTGCCTCTCGAGATCCAGATACCCTCACTCCGTGTAGCGATCACAAATCAACTCATAGAAGAAGACAATCAACGTCGCCGTCTGCGAGAATTGGAGGCACTTGACGAAAAACGTCTCTTAGCTCAACAGCGCATCGAACTCTATCAAGCCCGTATATCATAGGCTTTCAATAAGAAGGTCAAGCAGAGGACTTTCCAAGTAGGCGACCTGGTTCTGGCAGTTAGGAGACCGATGGTGTTGACTCACAAGACACCAGGAAAGTTCGAGCCCAAGTGGGAGGGACCTTTCATCATAGAGACGGTATACTCAAACGGTGCTTACCGCCTCGCCAAACCCAATGGGGACTTGTTCATGATGCCCATCAACGGTAAGTTTCTAAAGAAGTACTACTCTTGACATCCTTCAGACATGTACTTCTATCTCCACCCAACAAGGGAGTCTGTGGACCCAATCATCAGGGCTCACGTATACTTCCCTTCCACAAAATCTTACGCTTCCGGAACCCAGCTGTTCCGTGGCGTTCCATCCTCAGTAGAAGAACAACCACGTCCACATTACCTCTGAGTTGCTCTTCTATGCCCTTGCAAAACATAATCAGACACCATGTAGGATTATGCTGCTTATCATGTTTACCACGTCCACATCACCTCTGAGTAAACATTCCGTACAGACAATCCCTGCGTTGCCGTACATTGATCGCAGAACTTCCATGTCCATATTACCTCTGAGTAGTTTCGCGTATCCCTCTAGAATCACTCCTACCACATCCATAACACCTCTGAGTCAGAAGATTCTCTTATCTGAATCCCGTATTTGCCACGTCTACATCATCTCTGAGCAAACATGTTGGTTCTCTCAAACTTATTATCTGTTCCTAAAAACCAAGGTACGCAAAAGATAATAGGTTCACACAAATCATCAAGTTCATGACAACAAGAATGAACACACCACAAAACCCTTTATTCTTTATTTAAAAGTAAAGGATCACATCCCCAGCAGGAGTTGCAAATTACACAAAATAACAAAAAAAGGAGAGGCTACAATCCCTAAGCATCACCGGGATTGGCTGAAAGCTCTTCGATCCGACGCTTCAAGTCTTCCGCCCGAGTCTCGACGGTCGCCAGAACTCGGCGTTCAGCTTCTTGACGCATTATTTCTATGGCCTCAGGGAAAGTGTCATCCTCATACTTCTCGTCTAATTGTTGCCGCTGCTGGGCCAGGGAAAGAGCCTGGCGAGTGAAAGCTACTTCCTCCTCCTTAGATGCTATATGTTCAGCCTGGACTTGCTCAGCATCTAACAAGAGTTGGGACCGCTGGTCTTCAAGGAGGCGAATCTTGGCATTTACTTCCGCTATACTAGCGTCCAACGCAGCTCGCAACTCCACCTTCTCCTGTGTTGACTGAGATAGCCTCTCCACCGCAGCCTCAGCTTCGGCCACCTCGCGTTCCCAGACAACCACGGTGGCCTGATAAGATGACTCAGTTTCAGCGATCAACTTCTCCTTTTCTGCTTCTATCAGGACGGAGAGATCATTTCGCTGGATACTCTGAAACTCGGAAAGCAGATGGTCGAGCTCAGCCACCGATGCCTTCAGAATCTCGGCCATATGATCATGGCCCTGGTGAAAACGTATCAGACCAATGTGAGGGAGCGCCATGGTTTTTGCCATCGCAAAACTCCCATTGGCATTCATCACTGTCGATACGCCCCTCTGCAGCATCTTGTACACCGCCTCAATGATAAACTTCATGTACTTACCCGCATCCGCCAGCACTTGCGACGTCATAGCAGGAGTTAGAGGAGCTGCTCTAGACGGCGGACCTGCAGAAGACCCGTCGACCTCAATTTGCGAGGTCGGAACCTCAACTTCCGCGGACCCTCCCTCATCAGAGACTTGAACTCCGCTACTAGCCCGAGGTGCCAAGAGGGCAGAAGGAGCTAAGCGGGGCATCGATATCGTTCCCCAAGTCGAAGAAGCAACAGAGGGTTCCTGCACCAGCAGGTCCTTGCCCTTTCCCGTCTCGGAGAGACCACCAACATCCGGAGTTGCCTTCTCCACCTCCGAGGCACGATCTGTAACCAGCACAGGACCTTCCTCCTCTGGCAAGCTAGCGGGATCAGCACCCGTCTCCTGGCCGGGCACTTCCTCTGGGGTCGGGCTTGGCAGACGAGTCTCCCCTCCCTGATCAAATCCCTCCGCGGGATTAAAATCTACTGCTACCTCAGGGGCGACAGCCAGCTCGACTTCTACAGCTGGGTCCGGGGTAGGGCTCGGCAATGAAACAGCCGACCTCTCTTCATCATGACGAAGGGAGAAATCAATCCTCTCCTCTGTTTCAATCACACCTGCTGTCCCAACGGCAGGCTCGGCAACATTTGGAGGAACGTCATCAGAAGAAGACGAACTCCACTCTTCCTCCTCTTCCGGAGACACTTCTACTGGGACCTCGACATCAGAGATCCCTACATCAGCTTGGACTATCCTGGGAACTGCTGCACCTCCAGCTTCCCCCTCAACACCATCTGGAGACACCAAAGTCCCCACACAAACGGCATCATCAACACTCTCCTCCCTGGGAGATGCGGTAATCGGAGGAACACGCTCGTCAGAAGAGCTCGCTACCTCCTTCGGTTTAACCAAACCTGGTTTCGAAGCCCGGGACTTCTTCTTCGACACCGCCTACAAAAAGGAGACATGAGTCACAAAAATCAAAGAGTAAACCAGACTATATAGGACGTCTTTACCTCCGCGGGAGCCGATCCTGTTGCTACGACAGGTGCCACCTCCGAAGCTCCTGCCTTCGGAGTCGCAGCTTTCCTTGGCCTCTTCGGCACAGACGAACCGACCTCCGTATCAGCCCGCCTCTTTCCAGCTGGGGTCTCTTCCTGATTACCCCCCGTTGATGCTACAACAGCTGACCTATAACCCGCAACCTCTGGTGGACGATATGATCGAGCCACCGCCAACATGTTGGTTGTCACCTCTAGCTGTGTGCCAATGATGAAACTAGTTTCCCTGTCGTACTCAGGGGATGCAGCGTTTATGGCACAATACAGCGTGACAGCCGAATACAAGATCTGCGGCCGAGGATTGTGAACTGGCGTGGTAAAATGGACTCCGGTGCATCCGGCATTGTAATATTGCCAACCCCGGGCTCCATCCAGTAAACTCCCAATAAACCCCAAACTTTTACTGGGGTTCCTTAACATCAACTCGGTATAACCAAACTGACGTACAAATCGGCTCGGCAGATATGGCTCTAGATAGCACTTATTCTTGTTGCAGTAGACCAGATGGGAAGGCCGAATGCTCTGTAACCAGCGAAACCCCCATATCGGCAGGGCGATCGCATCCTCGCCAGAGTCTTCCAACTCTTGGTCGGCTTCGAAGTCTATGAAGATGGGGTTGATCTTGGTGATCTCCCATCCCTGAAGATAAGACAAAACCCTTCTACAAACAGGGACGCCAGTATGCAGCCACTTCCTTTTATAGAAGCGACGGATAAAGGCGTCACCTATAACATGATCGTCTTCGGGGCCGGAGCTCATCACGTTCGGATGATGCAGAATCAGCCATCCCATCAGATAATGGAATGGTAGCTCAGCCCGGGGAAACACTACACCAAAACATGTAATTTGTAACATATATTTTTTGCAATTAGTAACGGTTATTACCGTGACACCCTTCTAACGGTTATAAACGTTACAATAATTAACAATCTGTTACTAAAATTTTAATTTTACATTTTTGTTATTTTTATAATTCTTGTAACGAAAAAAATTGTTACAAATCAATGTGAGATACGAAGGAAAATGAAAAAAATTCCCAACTCTCCCGCACTCATTTTCATTTTCCCTCTCGTTCTCTCACTTTCCTCCAGTCCTCTCTCCCTCTCATTTTTATTTCCCCTCTCCTCCTCTCTTGAGCTTCCTCCAGCCCTATCTCGAGCTTTCTCCCTCGGGCTTTCTCTTTCCTAATTTCTCTTATTTTTAGGCCATCTTAACTATTTTTCTTCTTCATTTGTATGAGATTTAATTTTCCAATTTCTTGAGTATTAGGTTTTTTCCAATTTCTGAAGATTGTTTATCTTTAGTTCCTTTGCTATGTTAGATCTAATTGAAATGTTACTGAAGAATTTCACATGTCCTATTAATCTATTAGGGTTTTATAAAATTTTATATTTTGGACAGGAGTTCGAGAAGTCGACGGTGCAAAATCCGATCCCGTCGTTCATGAGGGGGAGGAACGAATCGAGGCCGAGGTCCCCGAGAAAGAGATAGCCTTTGGTCGGTATCGAAACTTAGTTAGGATGATTCTTCTTACGGAAGGGGGAAGCTGGATGACTTATGTTCATACTGAGAGAGTATTTTGAAGGCTTACTAGTTTTGATCAATACTTCTTGGGGGGCACATTTCGTTGCCAAAGGAGCTCAGTTGGGGGACTGTAGCTATCGCCATGGGAGGTTTGTCTACTCCTCTTCCCTAACTGGTATGTCATGTCACACTTGTTCATGTAGAATGCAAAGTTTTAGTGCTCTGCGGATTTGTTATTCCTTGAAACTAATTTATTCATGTATTCTTCTTTCCATGCCTAACAAGGTCTTCCATTGACTCCTTGATTGTAACTTCTGGTTTGTTTTGCTTCTCTCCCTACGGTGATAATAATGTTGATTTTCTTATGGATATGCATTTCTAGTCTCAAAAATTGCATCAATATAAACATATAGAGTTCATTCATTTGGCAATCGTCCTCTACTTTGATCCAAGGTTCGCAGTATCGGTATCGGAATCGGTATCGGACCATTCCTATCAGTATCAGGATTGATAGTATCGATGGTTTCGGATCGGAGTATCGAATTTTTTGTTATCAGAAAGCAAATAATTATTAACATTTTAGAAAATATATTTTATACATTTAGGCATAATTTTAAGTTTTTTTAGTGTTGTTTCTTAGTAGTTTTGAAGTTGAATAAAATAGTAGCAACTGCCGATTGGTTTATATGCGATAGATAAGTTTTCTTCTTTTACAACCTTACTATGCTTTTACACCCTTTTTGATTGGTCACTTCCGTTCAATTTTCTTTGCCGAATTGACCGGAAAAGAGACTCCCAATGTTGGCATCAGTCACTATCGAGTATCAGGTGGTATCGGATCGGGAGATGCCAAACCGTATTGGTATCAAACATCTCGGATCGGTATTAGCCGATAGTGCAAGCTATGGTTTGATCACTCAGTATTTTTGCAACATTGCATTTGAAGTGGAACTTATCTAATAAAAATTGGGTTGTGTGTTTAAAACAAGGAATATCAAAACACTTCCACTGATGGATTTTCCATTCTATAGTAGTTTTCCTAACTTCTGTTGCATAGCACGCCAATTTCCTTGAGATGATGTAGGCCTGCATGACCATATGTTTTTAATTGTAGGTATTTATCATTTCTGTCACCATTCCCTGGAGGTGGAATTCTAAGTATTGTTTCATTGTTTGTCAATGGAGTTTGGACTATGTTTCTATATTAGGTGTTTAAATAAAGGAGTACTTACCCCCTCATACTTGAGGAAGATGTCTAGGGAAGTCTTATGGTCAGGCTTCTGCACTTCATCCAAGGTTCGCATTATCGGTATCAGAATCGGTATCGGACCCTTCCTATGAGTACTATTAGCATTGACAGAAGGACTGCTAGTTCCAGCAGCAAATATCACGACTTTTGCCAATTGGTTTTGAAGTAGTAGTCACTTTTGCCAATTGGTTTACCTGCGATAGATAAGTTTTTTCTTTTACATGCTTTTAGATCCTTGCTCGTTTGTCTTTTTCGTTCACTTTTCTTGGTTGGGTCGACTGCAAAAGTGATTCCAAAAGTCAGTATCGGATCGGGACATGCCAAACCATAACGGTATCGGTCGGATCGATATCAGCTGATACTGCAAACTATGATATATAGTATCACCCTCCATCATACAGATAATAGGTTGCTTAATCATCTTAACAAAATAGGATTACAAGTTTATAGAACTTTGAGTTATTAGGAAAGCTAGGATTGGTTTGCTTATTTTTCTGTTCCTGTCTGTGAGTTTCTTCTTTAGTCTGTTCTTATTTCTTGAATTTGTGAATTGTTAATCTTTGAATTTGTGAATATTTTGTTACTTTAGTTGGATTTTGTTCGGGAAGCTGAATGATAGGTACGAATCTAAGCAAATTTATATCTGCAATAATATATTACATGCTTTTTTTCCAACAAGTATTGACCATAAATCCATGTCCCAACTGATGGGTCACACTTATATGATACAGATTCTTCTACGAGTTCATGGGTTTTCATTTGGAGAGCCTTGGTGTTTCTAATACCATGGTATGATTCCTTTAGTTTTCTTTAGTTACACTTAATTTTATTATAGCCCTCTCTTGATTTTCCTATTCTTATGGCATTTATTTGCAATTCTTTATGTAATTTCTGAGGTTGAAATTGATATACATACGAATTTGCCAATTTACAAATATACACAGAGTTTCTTTCCTTCATAACTGTTCTATTCGTGTTGTAAGAAGTATTTTGGAATCTCTAAAACATTTGCAAGTATTATCTTTATGCTGCTATTCGGGGAATTGACTCAATTTGACCTACTTCATTGAAGCAGTTACTAGATTGTTAAAAGTCTCCAAATGCCTATTTCATGAGTTAACATAATGAGGATACATTTTGGTATGTTTTAACATGATTTTTTTTAAGAAATATAACGAACTTTTATATTGCAGGTTACAATGTCCATTGCAAGGGAAGTGGCTTCTGTGATACGTATTGGCATAGAGGTGACTTCTTTCTTATGCATTTCGTAATTGAATGCTTAGTTGTTTTCAGTGTCTGATGTACCTAGAATTGGAGGTTAAGGCTCTAACAGTAAAAATATATATTAAAAGGGATGAGTAGAAGAACAGCGAGAAATAGGTTTGTTGATGGAAAGTAAGATAGCAAGAGGAACCATGACTTGACTAGTAGCCACAAGCACATCAATTCCAGGAGTCTCTGCAGGTGATGTGTAACTGGTCTTTAGAGAAGGAGTTTCTGCAAGAGGAACCATGAGTTGACTAGTAGCCACGTGCACATCAATTCCAGGAGTGTCTGCAGGTGATGTGTAACTGGTCTTTAGCGAAGGAGGTCTTATGTGGAATTTGGTGAATAATTGGTTACAATGAGTCATGGACTCGTCAACTTGCAATATGGAAGATCGGTTTGGGGGGTTGGGTTGAACACTGCCTGATCAAGAGGATGATATGCAGTAATGATCCTCGATTGGTGGCCTTTATATAGGATGCAGTGTGAAGGCATTTTGAGAATTACCATTGTCAAAAATACTGAAAAATTGAAATCAAGTGAAATTTAATTTTACGTAAAGGTCCTTTGAGAAATTAAAAAATAATGTGCTAAAAACCGCACCCATGTCAGTACTAAGAAAGTATTATATTAACTATGCCTATAATCTGGATGAATAACAATCATGTATGGCCAATATTTTTTTAGCATCATTCATCCAGTGGTCAATGCTCATCCTTCATTATTAGCCTGGCTAGCTTCAAATGTTTCAGGTTGCTATCGTTGTTGGTGGGGGTAACATCTTCCGCGGAGCATCTTGGGCACGTTCCAGTGGCCTTGATCATTCCTCTGCAGATTACATTGGGTTTGGCCACTCAGTATTTTTACTTATATAGTTTTCTTGTATGCATATTTTTTAGCAACATATTACTTCCTGCAATATAGGAGTCTCTTTCTTTAGTATCATTTCCTCGAGTATTTTTACCTAATAATCTGTAACAAATTCACAGCTATGTTTGTAAGAATAAACTAAGCTTAGAATAGTGAAATCACATAAATTGCTCATATATGATGATTTTTTTTAATCTTTTTGTGTCGTTGTATTTGTGGATCTGGATTTTGATACTCTTGGTTGTTTAAAGAAAATAACCAAATTACTGAAATTATACACATGCCTGTACCTTGAGCTAATGTTGGAGTCATAATTGGTCTTCTCTTTTTTCACAAATTACAATTAACTTTAGTTTCTGGTGTCATTTAAAATTGGGGTGAATATATTTCCAATGCTCAAGTGCATAATAAAGATCTCATTCATGCAAGTAGAGGCTAGATTTTTGCTAAATTAACTATCTGCTTCATAGTTATGGATTCCTCTATTAAACTGCTCCAGACCATGATACTGTTGTCGAGAATAAGACTCAACTGTTAATGGGGTAGTTTCATTGTGGAGTGAGTACATATTTATCGGAGAGGGTTAGGGTGAGCCACCCTCTTTAGTTCCTGTCTAATTTGGTACTTAAGTAGTACAAAGAGATCCCAAGTATTAAGTATATGCCACTAGAGTAACAATTCTAACTATTCTGATAGTTGTAAGTTTGTAACCTGCCAATTTAATACGTGTACTTGATACTAAATTATCCATATAGTGTCTTTTATTATCGATTCTATGAATCATCTTCAAACTTAACATTTGAAGTGCCATAGAAGTTAAAATATAGCACCCAGGCAGATGAATAACGTCTGCATGACATCTAGTTGTTAACATGTTGTATATAGACCTAGTTGCTTTAAGTAATTTCGTCTAAAATGTGCCATCTTGTTTAGCATGTTGGCGATGGTTATGAATGCAATATTTCTGCAAGCAACAACGGAGAGCATTGGCATTCCTACATGTGTTCAGACTGTGTTTCGTATGCCAGAAGTTGCAGAGCTATACATAAGAAGGCAGTTAGGCATTTGGAGAAAGGAAAAGTCGTGATATTTGCTGCTGGTGATGGAAGCCTTGCCCTCATCTCGGTTTCCTCCCTAGTGTATCGAGATATCTACGAGGATCAAAGAGGTGGTAGATGCAATCGAGGACTTGGTAGAGCTTGCAGGTTTTGCAACCAACGACAATGTCTGTTTGGCAGAGACTAAACCGATGAACGCCACTTCTTCCATCGGATCTGAAAATGAAGACATGAACTGATCAAAGAGTTACTGCTATATTTTTGTTTCTGTTTAAGATTTTTTTCAACTTTTCTGTTAATAGAGTGGCTAGTCAGTACTATTGTTACAAGATTCTGTTGAGAATGGTAATGGAAGTCTTTGAGTTATAATGATGCTTGTGGTCCATGTGGTATGTATATTGGTGATTTTCATCCTTTTGTTTGACTGGTTTGATGTAGGTGCACAACAATATGTTTGATGAAGGTGCACCACAATATATGTTTACTGGTTTGATGTAGGTTCATGGAAAATACATTCATTTTTTTAAATGTATTTCTAACGGTTATAACCCTTATAGTAAACAGTAATAACGTAAATAATTTGGATTTTTGTAACGGTTATAAACGTGAGAAAAGAAAACTTTCTAACGGTAGTAGCCCTCATAATTTTTTTCTTTTGTAATGGTAATAAACGTTATTGATATCTTATTTTGTAATGGTTATAACCGTTACAAATATTTACTTTTGTAACGGCTATAACTGTGACTAAAAAACTGCCACGCCCAGTTTGTCACGCTTATTACCGTGACTAAAATTATTCGTCACGGTAATAACCGTGAGTAATTGCCTGTTTTGGTGTAGTGAAAGTTGTCATTTCTACCCCTCCCATGGATCACATCGTCAGCAAAAGTCCTCAAACCCCACAACAGGTTACACACCATCACGGGAAGGAGGGCCAGAGGGTGACCGAAAACCAGCTTTACCGCTGGCAAGATGAGATTTCTGCTCACTCTTTCTACAGATCCAGAGCCGCCCGAGAACACAGTCCCGGAGCCATATCATCAAGTATGCGGCTAATACGGCCCTGGGAGACATCCAGTGTACGCAATGCCAGAAGCAACTGTATACATCGGCGCCACTCTCGTTTGAACGAGGGACCTTCTCGTCTAGTCGGCCCACTTCGAAGGTCACCTCCGCATGAGGCAGTCCCTGCGGAGTCACAAACCGAATCTTGCAAGGGTCTGTCGAGTCCTGCTTGAAGATATAGTCCCTCCAAGTAGTCACATGGGGCTGCGACCCGCCCCTATCCTTCCGTTGTAGCAGATAATGGTGGCTCGCCACCTCCTTGAAAACAGCCATCATCTCCTTGTCCTTTTCTTCTAGGACTTGGATCTCTTTATTTGTCGGAAAATATTCCTCGTACGGTTCCGAACCCCAGGGAAGTTTGGAAACCACATACATCTCGTGCAGGGCCAACCCCAGCTCCCCCACTGGAGTAAAGAAGGTACCAGTCTGGGAGTTGAACATCTCCAGGAGCACAAGGAACATGGGCTTGTTGATATCGATGCCCCCTGCGTGGCACGAAGAGCGGCAGTCAGCCCAATCGCTTTGAGCTCAGTTTTGAACTTTGACAGAACCCAGAGGGTCAACTCATCCCACTTCAACACGTGATGGCACCACCCCTCAACTCGAAAACCTCCTTTCGTATACGTGATCTGCGATGTCAGCATTCGATTTACAAAAGTTGAAGCCCCAAAGGTGAAGGTATCAGGAGGAACAACACTGTAAAGGCTCCCAGGGCGCAAAGTTCGGCAACTGAACGAGGCCCCGGCTCGCGAGGCGGCCAATTTATCCCTCTGATTCGAAGTAACATCAATACGAAGGGTACCTCCCACTGCCCCTCCTTGAGAAGGAGTAAGCTCCCATGGCATACTCATTTTGGAAGCCAAAAGGTAGAAAGCCG
This sequence comes from Iris pallida, assembly GCA_029216955.1. Classification (NCBI taxonomy): domain Eukaryota; kingdom Viridiplantae; phylum Streptophyta; class Magnoliopsida; order Asparagales; family Iridaceae; genus Iris; species Iris pallida. Next base: position 679,819 of record JANAVB010033417.1, read on the forward strand.
TCAGCGGCAATTGACGCTCAGACTGCCGCATGTACAGGGCCACACCCTTCGCCGAGAAGAACCAGTCCTCTTTAATCTTCAATATCTTTGCCTCAGTAGAGGTCAACCGGTCACCGAACAGAAAGGCAGGCTTCAAAAAAGTTACGTTCTCAAATTCAGCTGATTTTAGTCTGCCACTCTCCATCATGTTCTGGAGAAAAATAGGCGACTGATCCCGGATTTGCAACATCCTCTCGGGAGGCTGGTCCTGCATGATAGCAGCCTTCACTGGATTAACAATCTCCTCATTGAAGTCAATCCCCATTTGGCAGAGGAAAGCATCCAAAAGGACTTTGTTCGGTAAGGGGATTGTCATTGACACTGACACAAAATAAAAGTCAGGCAACAAGAAGAGAAAGAGGCTTAAGAAAAGGACGAAACATTTGGGGCACGTTCAAAGCTTCTGCGCCTCATCAGGGCCCAAAAAGGCCCATATGCATTGAGGCCTCGGCGCATAATCAGGACAGAAGTCCATGCGCGTCAGCGGGATAGCCTCGACGCATAATCAGGACAGAAGTCCATACGCGTCAGCGGGATAGCCTCGGCGCATAATCAGGACAGAAGTCCATGCGCGTCAGCGGGATAGCCTCGGCGCATAATCAGGATAGAAGTCCATGTGCGTCAGTGGTGAAGCCTCGGCGTATAATCAGGACAGAAGTCCATGCACGTCAGCGGGATAGCCTCGACGCATAATCAGGACAAAAGTCCATGCGCGTCGGCAACAAGGAGTTAGGGCACAGCAACAGGGTACAACTCATCCATGTGTGCACCAAACTCGTCTAAAAATGTCAGGAAGCACTCACCCGTCACCACTGGCCGGACGTCGGCGGGAGCCATAGCAACGACGGAAGAATCCTCCTCATCGAACTCCACAGGCTATTTCCCTTTGCTTCGCCCTCGGCCAGCACCACCGCGAAGAGTTTTGGGAGCCATTTTGAGAAAAGGAGATTAGGGTTTTTTGGAAGAAAAACTCTAAAAAAGAAGACAGCAAAGAGAGGAAGAACTCTCTCTCTCTCCATCAGACGCCTAGTTATAGGCTTGGGTGACGTCAACCGCCGTTTAAGGTTCTGTAAAGTGATAACCATGGATAATCCAAAAGATCATCATTAATCTTTTCATTTATCCCGAAGCGTTATCACTTGGCATTTAAAACTGAGAGGAGTATGCGCCCCAGAACAGTCATGCGCCCCGGACAGTCATGCGCCCCAGAGAAGACACCACAATGCTTCTTATTCAAAGTATTCCAAAACTTGACGAAAAGTTTTGAAAACTTTGAAGGGGGTCTTGTAGAAGCATGGAATCTCAGGACCAGAAATCCTATACGCCTAACATTACACGCGCCAGGGAGCTCAGATGAAGTACTTGGCACAGCAAAAGTATAGACATCAAAAGAAGATTTTTTATTTTATACACAAGTCTATTACATGTCTAAAAAGAGCTTTACAACTACAAAGAAAGACCCTAAGTCTACAGTTAGGCACAGCAACCGCCATGCACTCTCAGTCAGGCGCATCTTTTCAGCATCTCAGTCAGGCGCATCTCTTCAGCCTCTCAGTCAGGCACACCTCTTCAGCGTCTCAGTCAGGCGCAGCTCAGTTATGTGCATCCCTTCAGCGTCTCAGTCATGCGCATCATGAAGTCTCAGCATATACGCTCCACTTCGACCCGATCGAGTGCTTCGACTAATAAAGCATTTATTGAGCAGAACAAGGGTGGGCGATCAATCCCACCCTAGCGGGAGAAAGAGCTCTCCAAAGGAAGAGGAGAGCACCGCAATCGATCCACGGTAAAAGGAAGCTTTCAACACAACCAGAATGGGCAACACCCACTCTAGCAGGATGAGGAGCTCTCCCAAAGCCCAAGGAAGATGATCGGGGCACCACAATTCCGATCTGCGGCTCTTCCAGCATAACGGAGACGAGGCTCGAGCATCCCGATCTTTGGATGCAACAGGCACCTTCCGCCTGCCTCAGAAGCCCTCGACTCCGACTTTTGGATGTAACAGTCACCTTCAAGTGCATGAACGAAGACAAGTCGTCGCATCTTCACCCTCGGGAACATCTCGTCAACAGAATGTGCTTGAGCAAACATGTTCATTTTGGGAGGACGTGAGAGAACGAGAAGCAAACTCTCTCCTTGCCACTATTTATAGGCCGGGCAAATCAAACCCATGCGCCAAGTGGCGGGCTCTCCGAATCTCGTGCAATGAATTTGCATTTATGGTGATGAACCTGACGCTTCGAATTCGGCCAAGTCAAAAACGGCTATTTAAAGCACTCGAAGAACGCAACAGTCGGACCAATAAAGGCACGTCATGCAAAAGGATGCGCCGGTCAGACACCGCGTATCGTACAGACGCGCCCATCGGTTCCAAAGTGCCCCGTATGGATGTGCCCAACAAAGCACAGATCCATGCGTCCTAATCAATATGGACCCATACGCCCATTCCGGCTCGTCATCCATCAAGCAATTAATGCTCAAGTGACAGAGTTGGCAGCACGTCCCCCGAGGACTGAACAGTTAGCAGCTTTTTTAGAAGACGAAGCGTCGCTGACGTCAGCATCATCATTACTTTCCTCCGGCGGTTACAAGCCACGTGGCCGCCCAACCATTTCGCATGTGCCTTCGTAGCCATGTGCCCAAATCTCTGCATGCACCTCAAAAGCCATGCGCCTCAGACTTTTTTCTGGTCCCTAAAGACGGAGGTTAAGTCACTACTGAAGCCCCGCATGTGCCTCAAAAACCATACGTCCAGACTAGTTCGTGACTCCTAAAGGTTACAAGCCAAAGTCTACCCATGCACCCAATCCTAGGCGCATCCTGTCAGATTAATCTCCACCAAATCTGAGATCTTTAAGCTACGGATACGCGCCACGTGTCTTTTGACTCAGTTCAGCCGATGAAGGGGTGCTAATCACCCAAGATCTCAGCAACCGAAAGATCTTCTCCATTGCTACGTGTCAGCTCTGCCGTAGCCCACAAATGCAACAAGAAGAGTTCAACTCCTCAATCCGAGCGCATCGTCCATGCTCCTCCATCAGCAATCACCATGTGATATCCCCACAAACAGGTGTATCCTACATATACGCGTATGAGCAGTCAACCTGCTGCTTATAAATAGAAAGATCATTCCCTCTCACACACACACAGTCTGTCAGAGATCAAGACGCACAGTCAACCAAAGCATCAGAGTTTACTCCCAGAGACGAAAGAGACACTCAACGTCTTATTCCTCTCCGCAAACTCCAGCACCCAGAACAACTCAGACCTTCAGAGAACCGAGAACCGTCGTCAGATCGTCAACGGAGTCAACGCATTACCACTTGCTCCATCGACACAGGGACCCAGATAAACAAAAGTGTTCTCCTAGGACTACATCTAAGTCCTACATTGTAACACTATTCTGTTTGTAATTGAAATTTCAATCAAAAGATTTTAATGGCAAACAGCATGGGCCACCACTTAAACCGTGTCACACCCCAGAACCAGAATACTGGAGAGCGGGGGACAGACACAGCCAGCTACGTACATTGAAGTATAATCTACCTCGATATACGGTCACGGCTGTCTAGATGCATGAGGGTTTATCTACAAGCCAACAGTCTCTTATGGTCATGAACAAGCCTAGTGTCTCAATCTCAAGCAAGTAAGTAAATGTTACAAGATGTTAGATCATCAGACATACAAGATAAGGCGTCCCAAATATTACATATTCATATGATCATGAAGCTAGTCCTACAAAATGAGAAGACTAGTAAGAGTTCCAGTCATACATGATCAACCCTAGGATTTGTCAATCATGTTACAGCCCGTAGGCAGACAGTAAGTAAAGTTGCAAATGAGCTAACACTTGTTCGGCGGCTAAACGCCTCAAAAGAATATTTTTACAAAAGATTGGGAGAGCAAAATAAGAACCCACTCGTTGCCAGTGTTGTGCCTAGTGGTCACCATCTGGCAGAAAAGCTGGAGGATCCTCGAGTCCTACTCCAAAATCTGGCCATACAAAACCAGCTGGGTCAGACCCCAGAAAAAGCAAGTGCCACAAGGGAGGCTTCACTTAGGAACTAAAACCAGCAAGTTAGAAAACAAGGCATAATAATAACAAGAAAACCAGAAATATGATAGTAGGGTGATAAACGATAAGATAACTAAGAAACTATTCTGGTAGCCAAGTTACAACCCGTAAACCAAACAAGGACCGGGGTTGTAACCCTTCGCCTGAACAGAACTTAGTCTCTAACCAATTATCGACAAGAGTACAGCATGAACAAGCATGTGCTGAAATAATCATAGACTGGCATTGCTTAGACAAGACTAGACTGGACTACATCCATCAATCACGGCCAAGCAAAGAGTACGGCTTGATACTTTAACTAGCTAGAGTTATCACAAGTCTAGTTACTAGCAAGATGCAAAGAGATGTTTTCGCAGTCACAAGCCCTGCAGCTATCCAAGTTATCCAGGCGAGGTTCATTTAAGAGTTATCAAGAATTATTAGGTGGCTTGGTGTGCAACACAGGACAGTGTACATAGAACTTGTTTCATGAAGTGCCCCACATGACAGTGGGCTAGAAATGTGCCCTACTCGACGGCAGGCTACAAGTCCCTCAGATGTGGCCGGGATAACGGGATCGCCTGTAACTGAAAACATCTCCCTATATGAACTACTTGATCAATCTAGTCATTAACTTAGTCAGATTCAGTATAAATCCCTGACCGTGGAAAATCAAGAATTTATGTCCTAGACATGATGCAAGACGAGACATGTGGCTTATACAGACACAATCAAGAAAGTCACCCACGGTGTCAAGACAATAGTTACTTAGCAAGGCATATCGAGATTATCATGTTAGGTTACTTTGTCAAGTCAAGAGTGCGCCACAACGGACCACCATCAAGAATTATCATGTCCAGTTACTTGTCAAGAGTGCACCACGATGGGTCACTATCAAGAATTATCATGTCACTTGATACTTGTCAAGAGTGCGCCTTAACAGGCCACTATCGTGTTCTATCCTTACATTATCATGAATGAGAAAAACTTGCATAAAATAACTAGTAACATATTCTTGAAGCCAAGGAAAAGATCTACAACTTTCATGTTTTGAGTTTTTCAAGATTCTAACTACAAAACAACTTAAACAGGCAAAAGCAGTAAAATAGAACAATTCCGACGCATGGGATTCCTGCACAATCCGTGCATGGGAATTCCTGTACAATCCGTGCATGGACATCCGCGCATAGGAATTCCTGCACAATCTGCGTATGGAAATTCCTGCACATCCGTGCATGGAAATTTGTCACTCTCCGTTCCCAGAATGCGTATTTTTATACATGTACAACTCATGTGTATTTATTTAGTATTTATCATGTATTTATTTAATATTTATCATGTATTATCCTGTATTTAAATTCTTTTAATTTTATGTTAATCAATTAATCTGCTCTTTAAATTTTTATGTTAATTTATTTCCTGCAATTATATTTCTGCAATTTTATTTCTGTACTTTATTTCCTGCTCTTATTCCCTGCCTTAGTCTTGCTTATTTGGGTTCGGGTTGGCTTTGGTTGGATCCCCATTGGACCCGGCCCAACTCCTACCTACCACCCCTTTTCTATTTAAAGCTTACATCTCTTTCTCTCTCCTCATAAACTCACATTCTCACCATTACTCCTCTTCTTCTTCTTCTTCATTACTCTCTCCACCTACCAAACCGTAGGCAAGTACAACTTGCTCCACATGAGAACCCATGTTTTTATGGTTCATTTATCTTCCTCTCGTGATCCTAAGAGAGTTTAGAACTTGGCATTTCTCATTTCGAAGTCTTAATTTTTGTAGATCTAGAAATTAGTATTTTCGGATTTTGGTGGTCTTGATCTATCAAACTTCTTTGTTTGCAAATTTTGATGGTTCCATGTTGTAGAGAAGTTTATTCTACCCAATTTTGACCTTTGAAAAGTTGGATTTGGACTTGTTTTGACCAAGTTATGGACTTTTGAAGCTTTGGGGTGCAACCATGGAGTTCTTGCTGTTTGGAGAAGACAATGAGCAGTGTACGCTAGCTTTTTAGCTTGCGTCACTGAGCTGTACACGCTCTTTAGCGCAGCACAGTATGGAGTCCATATGCTGCCTTTTTAGGAAGCGTGTGTCTTGCATACGCTACCTTTTGGAAGCGTATATCGTATGGAGTTCATACGCTACCTTTTGGGAGCGTATGACTTGCATACGCTGACTTGAATGGTCAGGAGTCGTATGGAGTTCATACGCTACCTTTTGGGAGCGTATGACTTGCATACGCTGACTTGAATGGTCAGGAGCCGTATGGAGTTCATACGCTACCTTTTGGGAGCGTATGACTTGCATACGCTGATTTGAATGGTCAGGAGTCGTATGGAGTTCATACACTACCTTTTGGGAGCGTATGACTTGCATACGCTCACTTGGGTGACTAGGAGTCGTATGGAGTCCATACGCTAGCTTGACTTGAGCGTAGCCTGACTTGAGCGTAGCCTGACTTGAGCGTAGGCTGACATGAGCATAGCCTACTTACGCTGGATCTTCTATAGCCCTGTATATTGATATTTTATTAGATATTTAACGTCCATTTTATATCCTTACGCCTTTTGGCATGAGACTTGATATAATCATGATATGTTGATATTTCTGTTAAATATAGATTGTTACGTAGGATGTACCATGTGTCATGAATTGAGTTATAGATACCCCGATTGACTGGAATTAAACCCTGAGAGTTGTAGACTCGACCCCACTGAATACTAATTGACTTTCATGCCTTGTCACCATTGATAATAATGGTTATCTTGACTAAATTGATCATGCGTTCCTAGTTGGAACTAAGAGACTGGCTAGTCGTCTTATTGAATTGAATGAATGAGACACATTCATGTTATGAACTATTGTAATCGACTGGCTGATCCCGAATATTGACATACATGCACATGCAGGCTTCAATCTATTTATTTATTTATTTACTTATTTATTTTCTACAAAAGAAGCATGTATACTTTATGGTCAAGGCATGATTACCGTGGTTAGATTTGATTGTTGCATTACGCTATGTAAGACCTGCAACCTAACCGCACTGGTATCGTTGTAGAGTTGTGCATATCGTACCCCGTACGAAAGTACTCATTTGAATGACCATGATCCACGGCATGGGATTTCACTCAACGTAGGGACTATTAAGTTAAATAAAGTAATGATGGCATGGAGAGAATGGATTCCCGAGTTCTTACATGGCAGCCCCCTTGGGACAAGTAGTACCCAACGGGCCGGCTGGTTCCCACAGATACTGTAAAACTGCCACACGGGCAGAGAACAGTATCTGCTTTTATTATTATTGTATATTGTATATTGACGGGCGTCCTGCTAGGACTCGTCTAATTCATGCATGGCGCACATGATTGACTAGATAGACTAGCCTTGCTTGCACATAGTAAGAACTACGGAATCCCTAATTGTATTATTTCAGGATAACTTGGAACACACAGTAGCAAGCCGTAGTAGTTGAATGGCCGTTTAAATTGACTTGTTTGTGTACTGTACTACTCTGTTATCTAACTGGGATGATCAGAATGTCAGGACATGACGGGCCAACTTCTGTCCTTGTTTGGTTGGAAGGTTGGTTCGAAGTGTCGTAATGTGATGTGAATCCTAGTGGAAAGCAGAGATCTATTATTATATTCTCTTACTTACTGGTTTTAGTTCTCATGTCGTGCTTCCTTGTGGTACTTGCTATTAGAGGTCTAACCTCTCTGGTTTTGCATGGCCAGATTTAGAGCCGGTCCCCGAGGATCCAGCTTACTTCTACCTCCAGGATGGTCAACACTAGAGGGATGATCGCAGGAGGACTCGAGTGGGTTCCTTACTTCACCGCTCGTTTTGTCACTTACTTTATACTTAGCCGTTTGGCACCGACATGTTAGTCGGATTGTCTTGTACTTACTTTTACATAATTGTAATTAAAGTCAGACTGCAGCTGATAACAATTGTGTATACTTTTGCTACATCAATCTGGCTATGTTTTGTAAAGCCAGATATCAAGAACATTTTGACAGAGCGTTTGGGACGCCTTACTGCTTTATCTTACATGTTCTCTATTACTGTTTCTTGTTTGAATGATTGAGACAATAGATGTGAAGTGACCATAGTGAGACTTTCATATAGTATGCACCCCCTCGTCTTTTAGACAGCATTGATCGTATTATACGGTATTCATCTACCCGTAATACGTAGCTGGCTGAGTCATTCTCCCGCTCTCCAGTATTCTGGTTCTGGGGCGTGACAGAATTCCTGCACAATCCGCGCATGGGAATTCCTGTACATCTGCGCATGAAAATTCCTGCACATCCGTGCATGGAAATTCCTGCACAATTCGTGCATGGGAATTCCTGCACATCCGCGTATGGGAATTCCTGTACATCCGCGAATGGAAATTCCTACACATCCGCGTATGGGAATTCATGCACATCCGCGCATGGAAATTCATGCACATCTGTGCATGGGAATTCCTGCACATCCATGCATGGGAATTCCTGCACAATCTGCGCATGGGAATTCCTGCACATCCGCGCATGGGAATTCCTGCACATCCGCGCATGGGAATTCCTGCACAATCCGTGCATGGGAATTCCTGCACAATCCGCGCATGGGAATTCCTGCACATCCGTGCATGGAAAACTCACGTTGCGTCTTCAGTACATGCGCGTAAGGAACCTACGCGCATGACACGCTCGGAGTCAAAGAATGCGTTGCCGGGACTTCACGGCGCATGGCCTCTCGACGCATGGCCTCCCGGGCGCATGGGGTTCCCGGCGCATGGGGTTCATCGTCCCCAAACAGCAAGTTCAGCCATGAAAGTCCTAAAAACTTGCTATGGCCATAACTTCCTCAACCGAACTCGGAATCAAGCGAAATAAAGGTCAAAACTGCATGAAATCAAATTTTCTACAACATAGAACCACTAGTTTTTGGAAATACCAAGATTTTAGAGATCAAAACCAAGAAAACTAAACAAGAAGGAGCTTAAAACTTAGATCTACAAAAATATAACCATCAAAAATGAAAATTTCCAGTTCTAAAGAGGCTTAGAATCTAGTAATGAAGAGAATGGAACAAGAAAAACTTGAGATCTCTCATGAAGCAAGTTGCACTTGCCTAGGCTTGGTAGGTAGGAGGAGTAAATGAAGAAGATGAAGAAGTAAATGCAAATATGGAGAAAAGAGAAGAAGTTGACTTATATAGCAACCCCTCTCATCTCAACCCAAAATAAACCAAACCAAGCCAAGCCAAGCCAAGTCAAGTCATGTTGAACCAAGTTGAACCAATCAAGTCAAGATTTAAACCAAGGCTAAGCTAAGCAAGATAAGTCAAAATACGGGCCACCTAACAATTGTCAGAAATCCGTATACGTATCCTGAAAAATACGTATAACGGGAAACGGGAGTGACACTTCCTCCTGCTAGAGTGGGGTTGGCTGCCCACTCTGGTTCTGCCCAAAGCTGCTCCTTTAGCCGAAGCAAGTGTTCGGGTCGAAGTGGAGTACATATGCTGAGACTTCGTGATGCGTCTGACTGAGACGCTGAAGAGACGCGCATGACTGAGACGCTGGAGAGACGCGTCTGACTGAGACGCTGAAGAGGCGCGTATGACTGAGATGCTGAAGAGACGCGCCTGACTGAGACACTGAAGAGACGCGCCTGACTGAGACGCTGAAGTGATGCGCCTGGCAGATGATGCGCCTGGCGGGAGGCGCATGGCAGTTTGCTGCACCTGGCTGTAGTCGTAGGATCTTTCTTTTTGTAGAAATTCTCCTTTGTAAAGCCTTTTTTAGACATGTAATAGACTTTTATATGAAATAAAAATCTTCTTTTGATGTCTATACTTTTGCTGTCTGCTGTGCCAAGTACTTCATCTGAGCTCCCTGGCGCATGTAATGTTAGGCGCATAGGAATTCTGGCCTTTGGATGTGCCTGAAATTCTATGTTTCTACAACACCTATTGACGATTACGTACCTGCTCCAGTTTTAAACTCTAGATATACATGTGTCGCCATGACATAGGGGTGTCAACGGATGCTTATCGGTACGGACAGGATAATATCCGTATCCGTATCCGAATTTTTTTTGTAATATCCGAATCCGATCCGATATCCGAACGGATATCTCTTTTGACACTCTGAATTTGTATCCGTCTAGTTTAACGGATATCGGATAATATCCGATCCGATTAGCTAAAAAATTCGAATACTAGTATCCGAATATCCGAAATCCGAAATATTAAAAATTTAGTTATTATCCGAATATCCGAAAACCAAATTCAATTTCTCTACATATTTGAGTCCTTTCTTCTTATGTTGTAAATTGTAATTAATATATATTACTATTATATATAAATTATATTATAATTATTTTATGTAAAAGTTAGTTGAGAATAAAATACTTTAATCTTCTCTATTAATTAATATATATTACATATACATTATACTATAATATATATAAAATTTTGGATATCCGAATCCGATATCCGAATTCGATATCTGAAATTTGCAATTTAAAGTCGGATCGGATATTAACGGATTCGAATACCTTAATATCCGAATTCGTATCCGAAAATGGATAATATCCGAAAATATTCGGATATCCGAATTCGATATCCGAAATTTCGAAAAATATCCGAAAGTTCGGATACGGAATCGGATCGGATTCGAATTTTCGACTATCCATTGACAGGTCTACCATGACATATGTATCCTTGCCATGATAGATTGTGATATGCCATGATTCCTGTTTACTACACTTCTGTTCATTTCATGTTTCGTATATTTAGTTTGTTAGAATCAGTACTTGCTCCCGTCCTGACAGGATAACGTTGTAGGTATACTTACCGAGGAGGAGTTGCTATGCGATTCCTATTATGGGGTTGCCATCGAGGATCAGCCTTTACCTTACGAGGATGTACCTGCGGGGAAACTCGTCTAGTTTATTTAGTTGCTCGGGACTTTTGAGAGCAGACATATTTTAGACTATGTATTTTGATACTAGACCTGTATCCAGTTTTACGTCTTGGCTATGTATTTGGAACATATTTATATACGAGATGATTTTGTGTTTGGGATATTTTTGACTCAATGACATATAGAACTGTTAGCACACTTTGATCTTATCTTGTTTGTCTTTAGAACAGCTTACTACGCTTTATCTCAAGCGTAAGCTGGACATGACTCGGCCCGGCCCAATAATTTGGATAGCAGATCGTGACAAGTTATTAAGTGAAGGCTAAGATGAGGCGAGTTCACCGAAACTACCCCACCTGAGCGAGGAGTCGCCTCGACCGAGCGAGCCTTCGAGCAGCCGTTGCAAGGCTAAGTCCGAACGCCGTCGGCGTTTCGATTCCTCTGACTGACTTTGCGGGACGGGACACTACACCACACCACACACCTCCCGCACTCTACCTCACCTTGGTTTCCCTCATGTCCACTCGGTCCCCCCTGTTGGCCGATCGGGCGGACTTTGGCTTGGCTGGAATGAATCTATTTCGGCTGCTGTCACCTACTCATCAAATAATATTATTCTTCTTCATATCAATGCTTGCCTTAATAATCCTGCATGGATACTCATGTGTGTGTATGGATGTCCAAAAAAACAGGAAAAACCCAGAATATGGAACCAGATCAACTTACTCTCGGACTCCTTCACTGTGCCCTGGTGCTGCATTGGCGACTTCAATGCCATTTCAAAACCAAATGAGAAACTTGAAGGAAGAGGTTTTGACGATACGGCGACAGCTTCATTCAACAACATGGTCGATCTCTGCGGCCTCATCGACCTGGGGTTTGTTGGACCTGCTTATACTTGGACAAATGGTCGCAGCCCCTCCCATCACATCAGTAAAAGACTAGATCGAGCACTAGCCGACGCTGATTGGTGTCGCCTCCATCCACACTCCACAGTCTTTATCCTCCCTCGCGTCAACATCGACCACTCCCCCGTTCTCCTTAATACCTGCAATAAGACACAACAAAGAAATCACCCCCTTCGCTTCGAAGCCTTCTGGTTGGCTGATGCTAGATTCAATGACATCCTCAAATCCACATGGAAGACACCAACTCCTTAGGACCCTAACGCTACAAAACTCCCACAGCAACTTCGCAACACCTTACTCAAGCTGAACATATGGGGGCGGGACACCTTCGGCAACATAAGAAGACGCATCAGGGACCTCCAAAGACGATTACTATCCCTCCAACACAATGCACCATCAATTGAATCTCTCCATGAGGAAAAAATGATAGGCGCCGACCTCAACGATCTCCTACTCCTAGAGGATACATACTGGAGACAGCGGGCCAAATGTCGATGGATAAAAGACGAGGATCGAAACACCTCCTACTTCCATGTCCGCGCAACAAACAGAAAAAGAAAGAATGATATCATGGCCATCCAACTCGCTGACGGTTCATGGGCATCGGATCGGCTCACCATTGCTCGTGTTTTCACTGAACACTTTACATCCATTTTTCGAGAAGAAGAGACGACCCCAATGGAGCCCTCCTTTGTTCTTGCCAACGACCCATCACTCCGGATGAAAATGATAAGTTAGGAGAAACACCATCAAAGGAGGAGATCGAACAAATAATTAAGGGTATGGGGCCGTTAAAGGCACCTGGGCCGGATGGCTTCCCAGCTCTGTTCTTCCAAAGATGCTGGCACATTGTTGGCAATGATTTATCATGCTCTGTTCAGAAGTTCTTCAACAGCCCCCACATGATGAAACTTATCAATCATACTCACATCGTCTTGATCCCAAAGAAGACCAACCCGACTACTCCAGGAGATTATCGCCCCATCTCGCTTTGTAATGTCACATATAAAGTTACATCAAAGATCCTCACCTCACGTCTCCGGCCCATGATGGATAGGTTGATATCACCTTTCCAGAATGCGTTCGTCCCCGACCGACAAATCTCGGACAATATCATTATTGCACAAGAGATTTTACATGCCATGAAAACCTTTCCCCAAAAGAAGATTCATTTGCGCTCAAGATCGACATGTCAAAGGCCTACGACCGTCTATCATGGAGCTTCATCAAAACGGTCCTGTACTGCCTGGGAATCAATGGACACACAAATAACTTGATCATGGAATGCATCACAACCTCCTCATTCTTCATTCTTCTCAACGGCTGCCCGGAGGGATGGTTTAAACCAGGGAGAGGCATTCGACAAGGTTGCCCGCTCTCCCCCTACATCTTCATTCTCTATATGGAAGTTCTTTTCCGTCTTTTCTACTGCTACGAACGAGATGACATTTATCACGGCATCCGCATAAACAGGTATGCTCCATCCATCTCGCATCTCCTTTTTGCTGACGACCTAATGATCTTTGGCCAAGCATCGCCTGCCTCCCTGCATCAAATCCACAGCATCCTTCATACTTTCTCCAAGTGGTCGGGCCAGAGAATTAATTTTGAGAAATCATGCATTCTCTTCAGTCGGAGAGTTGAGGTCGAGGAACAACATAGCCTGGCCTCCATTTTACATCTTGAGATTATGGGGATCGACGATAAATATCTAGGCCATCGCCTGCTGAAATCGAAGAAGCAGCTGGAGACATACAACTTTCTGATAAATAAATGCAAAGCTCGCCTCCGGGGTTGGAAAGTTAAGCTTCTCTCACATGCAGGACGCAATGTGCTCATCAACTCAACCCTTAGTTCCATCCCCGTCTATTTCATGTCAGCCTACAAAATTCCCAAGGCCATAACGACTAAAATATCGCTTGCTCAACGAAACTTCTGGTGGGGGCATGGTCCTGATGATAAAAGAATGCACTTTCTCAAGTGGGATAAATTCATCCAACCTAAACAGGAAGGCGGATTGGGCTTTCGCAACCCTGAATGGGTCAACGATTCTCTTCTCGGCAAGCTTCTATGGCAATTTCTAGAGAGGCCTGACCAGCTATTGGCACGATTGCTTAGAGGCGTGTACCTACAAAATAAACCATTCTGGTTTGCTACTAAGCCCAAACGCGCGTCACCGACTTGGTCGAGTCTCCTTGAGATCAGACAAATAATGGAGACTGGAGTATGTTGGAAAATTAAGGGTGGATGGGTGGACATCATGTCCGAACCATGGGTTCCCAAGCTTCGAGGATTCAAAGTATCGAATTTTGCTCAAACACCAAATGGGCCTCGACTTGTTCGGGACCTTATGAACCCACACACCCGGCAATGGAACTCTTCCTTGATCAATCAGCTTTTCTCCCCAACTGAAACTAGCACAATTCTCGACATCAGCTTGAGAGACGGAGACGGGCCTGATATACTGCTGTGGACCTATACAAAGAATGGTCGCTTCTCTTCTAAATCCCTGTACGAGTCTATTAGAAGGAATGCTCCGAGCAGCTCGTCTTCTACGATGGATAAAGGCACCTGGCGCAATCTTTGGAAGATGAGAAATTTATCTCCCAGAATCCAAGTCTTCATATGGCGACTCTTGAACGAAGGCCTTCCCCTCCTATCTGCGATACACAAGAGGATCCCAGTGGTTAACAAACTTTGTCCATTCTGTCTACTACATGATGAGGATTATGACCATCTATTCATCTACTGTCAAACCGCCCGCGAAGCCTGGTTCGCCTGCCCTCTGGGACTTCGTATCGACAGTCAATTCAACATTAAAACACTACTCACAACATGGTTGAATAACTCCCATGCCCATGCGGCTTTTGCTATAGACGCGGCTCTCATTTGGGCGCTTTGGAAGGCCAGATGCGAATGCGTATTCAACCATACTGCTCCGAACATCCATTCTATTATCCAGCAAGCGGCCATCATGCACGCAAACTACTCTTCTGACCTACAAGCCTGCACAAGCGAACTGCACAAGATGAGGTCTGATGTGGTTGATAATGCTAAGTGGAATCCGTCCCCCGCCAACTCAATCAAGATCAATGTGGATGGCGCAACATCGCACTCCTCCATTGCAGCAGCAACAGTAGCGAGAGACTCAGCCGGGGACTTCCTTGCTGCATTATCATGGTCGTCTAATGAGCATCCTTCCTACGAGAGCAGTCTCCAAGTCGAGATGGAAGCTGTTCGATTAGGGTCCGTACTCACTAGAAGATTGAGATGCGGAGCCGCCACCATTGAAGGAGACTCCCTCACTGTCGTCAGAATGTTCAAAGGAAAAGCTAGCCTCGTGCCGTGGAGATTACAAGATGTCTTTGTCGACGTCTCGAAGGAGCTGCAGGAACATAGCAATCTGTCTCTCCAATTTGTGCGAAGAACGGGGAACAAACCTGCCCATCTCCTGGCCAAGCATACTCTCAACACAACTACAAGTGTTTTCTATGATTATCCGCCTGAATGTATCGTTCAAGCAATAGCAAATGACTCTTCTAGCATTGTACTCAGCTTTACAAGCTCCCCTCATGATTAATAAAATTTCCCGCCTTTGCAATCAAAAAAAAAAAAATGTAAGCACTAGGACTTGGATAAATATTTGATTTAAAAGGCATATTATTTGTATAGAATAAAATAATAGTTAAAATAAGAAAATAAAATATATTTTAACAATATCACAACAAACATGCAAATTCTTTACCTATTCATCTTTTCTTAAAAATAAAATAAAAATTCTTTACCTATTCCTCTAATATTTTCTACAATTTTCGTTCCTTTCTGAACCGAAATGTGGCGAATATTCGCTGTTGTTATTCCTCCTCCTCGTCTCTCCTCTTCCTCTTCCTCTTCTTTTTCCGATAACGAAAAGAAAATCGCTTTCTGTGAGAGGAAACCCCAACCCTAGCTGAGACGGCGTCAACCCAAGCCTTCGTCCGAGCATCACAGACGAAGAGAGCTACGATCCTCAGACGAGCACTGCGTTGCTGGTGCGGACGAGGATGCAGGGGAACGACGATGAAGGGGCTCTTCAAGTCCAAGCCGAAGACCCCAAACGAACTTGTCCGTCAGATGCGCGATCATTTAATCCTCTTCGACGCCATAGCCACCTGGCTCCAGCTCCCCCTCTCCCTCACCCATTATCAAGGAATCAAAGCGCGAAGAAAATATCTCTCTTTAAATTTCTATGATTTTGATGCGGTTGCATCTCCTCCTCGCCCCGCTTTATATAGCTTTTGGAAATTTCAGTTTAATTTATATCGGTTTTGAAAATTTTTGGTTCCGTTTCAGTTTTTATAAATATGAAATCGATTTAATTGGTTCTTTAAAATTCGGTTTGGTTGAAATCGAAATAACCGAATACTCACTCTATTTGGTTTGAAACACGTACTGTTTTGTTTGTATGTAAACACTAGGACTTGGATAAATATTTGGTTTAAAAAATATATTATTTGTATAGAATAAAATAATAGTTAAATAAGGAAATAAAATATATTTTAACAGTATCACAACAAACGTGCAATGCCCGTTCCTTTTTTGAACCGAAATGTGGCGAAACTCCGCTGCTATTCCTCGTCCTCGTCTCTCCTCTTCCTGTTCTTCTTCCGATAACAAAAAGGAAATTGTTTTCGGTGAGAGGAAACCCAAACCCTAGCCGAGACGGCGTCAACCCTAGCCTTCGTCCGAGCATCGCAGACGAAAAGAGCTACGATCCTCAGACGAGCACTGCGTTGCTGGTGCGGAGGAGGAGGAGGAGGAGGAGGAGGCGGGGGAACGACGATGAAGGGGCTCTTCAAGTCCAAGCCGAAGACCCCCGCCGAACTTGTCCGCCAGATGCGCGATCTTTTAATCCTCTTCGACGCCGTAGCCATCGGCGCCAATGGCTCCTCCTCCTCCTCCTCATCATCATCCACCCCCTCCCCCTCTCCCTCACCCATTATCAAGGAATCCAAGCGCGAAGAAAAGGTCTCTCTCTCTCTTTCTCTCTTTGAATCTATGTGATTTTTGACGCGGTTGCATTGTTTGAACTGTCCACGAGGAATCGAGATTTTCTGCGGTCTAGCGATTTTGTTCATCTAAATTGTGATTTAGATTATGGTGTTTTTAAATTAATTATGTGCGTTTTTGTGATTTTTCCCCCCTCTCTGATATTGACTTGGATTATGGTGGTTTTGATTTTTTTTCCCCTGTTTTTTATTTGCTCTAAGCGAATGACAATTTCTAGTGTATATTATGAAAAGGTTTGTTTTTTTGACAACAACAGAATATCTTTATAGATTAATAGAGTGATCATTGTACATATCTTTCCTGAAACATTGACAATCAAAGCTTCATTGCTGGGCTGTTAGTAGATTTTCCTAGTCCAGGGATTGTAGAATTTGAAGTTGTAGCTGTGAGAATAGCATCAATGTTGTCATCTTGAATCTTGGAATGAGATTTGAATTTACTGGCATGATTGACGACGCGATGGAGTCATCCAAACGCTTGTCTAATAAGGCATATATATGATCTTTTTGATCCTTTGTCCAAGAATCATCAATCATGGCAGTGTACTCAAGGTGCGACTTGCAATTCGATAGACCATGTCCAAGACAACCACAAAATTCACAAAATTTAGTGAGCCTTTCGTACCTCAATGAAACAGTGCAGTTTGTAATATTGCCCATAGGAACTATCAGCTTCCTGATAAGAGGCTTCGTGATGTCAAAGCTTACCTTGACTCTAGCAAATAAACTCCAGTTAGCTGCGTCTTTAATACAGGGAGCCAATTCTGGATGCTAGAGAAGTGATGAAATCCACATTTAGGAGATTGACAGGAAGCCCACGGAGTTGTATCCAGAAAGCAGCTTTGGAGAAGGTGTACTCGATGGGGGAGCTTATTAGGAAGGCAACATTCAAGAACAATCAAATGATTATTGATTTTCCATGGACCGTTGTTGTATACAAATTCAAGATCCTCCAAATTTTCAAATTTTGCTGAATAAGAACCTTGGTAATATTCTGAAATTTTCATATCTCCGGAGGTTTTCCAGATTTTAGGAATAGTGGAAATAATAATATGAGGAAGATATGGTTTTTGGCATAGAGGTTTGAAAAAGAGGAAACGCCTCCAGTCAGCTTGTGGATTGGTAAATGGAGAGGATAATTGGTTTGTGTCTTCAGCCGAAGAAGACGAGAGGAGAGTTCCGAGTTTTTCAATAAGTTCACTGAAGGAAGTAGAGGAAGGATTAGAAGGTAAGTCCATTAGGAAAAGAGGATTGGTTTGGTAAGGGAGAGGTTAGAGGAAGTAGAAAGTAAGGGAGATAATCACCATTACTAGTGTGTGGAATGATGAGAAAATATTCTCACAATTTTAGAGAAAATCGCCTGGGGGAAGACAAGCAAGGCTGATGATGGGGAAGGTTTGTTGTCTATATTAATTTATTTCATTATTCTCTTTTTGGCTTAATCATTATTCTCTTTTTTTGCAAATGACCTCTAGCCTAGTGGTTAAGAGAGATGCATGCGGCCCGAGTGGTCAGGAGTTCGAATCCCAGTGGAAGCGATTCTAGAAACAATTTACCTGGTTCCAAAAAATATATATATATATATATCGGAACGAAATGATTTTTTTACTACTAAAGCCAGTTTACACATATAATCCGGTTAGAATTCGCAGAGGAGATGACCCTACCATACAATCCAGAAGTCATGCAACCTCTTTTATTACTTACTAACCTGGTCAGGATCCTCGGAGGAGACGACCCTATCTTACAACCTCGGCCCGAAGGCCCACACTCAGAGGCCCGCTGCTCCTCATCCTGCTGCTCCTTGCCCGGGCCTTTGATACAATCTCTTTTATTACTACTAAAGCAAGCTTATACATATAGGGAACGCAGCTTATACATATAACCGAATCTTTCATATGCGGAATACTATATAGCCAGAAATTCCATATTCCCGGGAATCAAATTTTCGTTAACGAAATTCCTTGAAAAATTATATTAAAAACTACAAAAAAATTCTTAAAAAGGTGGAAAAAACCAAAAAATTTCTTAAAAAAATGAAAAAAAGAAGGAAAAAACTGGAAAAAAGAAAACCAAAAAATACTTTAAAAAAGAACAACAAAACTTTTAAAAACTTAAAAAAAAATGAAAAAGGATAAAAAAATGAAATAAAACAAGAAAAAGAAAATAAATAAAAAGAGTATAGAAAAAACAAAAAAACAACAACATTTTTTTGCTTGGGCAAGAAAATATACCCACCTATTCTTAAGGGATAAGATTTTCATGTTTTGTGAGTAAATTGTTTACCCGGATATTCTCAATTTTTGGGAGGAATATGTTTCCCATCCTAAGTTTGTCCGGAAGCTAAAGCCAGCTTACACATATAACGCGGTTTGGATCCGCGGAGGAGCCGACCCTATCATACAACCCAGCCCGAAGGCGTACAACCTCAGAACGATGATTATGTTATAATTTGCTACCATGTTCAAGAAAATCTCAAGTGCATGTGATGAGATGCAAGAGACTTTCGTCTCTATTAACTTGTGCACCTCGCCATATCTTGAGACATGGCTGTTCATTGCTTCATGCTTCACGCGTGCACCTCATTGTGTCTTAGACAAAATTGATTTGTTCCTCGCTGCTGCAGTCAACATTTGAATTTTCTGATTTCTGTATCTTTATGTAAACTAGAAGACTGGAACCGACATGTCGTGAAATATGGGATATTTACAATGTGAATCAAGATATTTATTGTTAATTGTATTCAATTATATCCTCTTACAGATGGCAGAACTAAGTAAAATCATCCGCGAGTTAAAAGATATTCTTTATGGCAAGGCTGAACAAGAACCAGTAACTGATGCCTGTACGCAGTTGACTCGAGAGATGTTTAAAGAGAATACACTAAGGCTCCTAATTTTATCTCTGCCAAAGCTGAATCTAGAGGTAAGTGAATGGACCAATTCTTGATCATGAGGCATAAACTTAATGTTATCAACTACTTTAGGATTGTGATTTTTTTTACATTTCTTGTACTCACATAGATATCATCAAATCTAATTCGTAGAAGAATGTTTTTTGATCTGTATCACTTACTATAATTTTATCATTGTTTTAACTGTTTTAACATAAGGATGAGAGGTTTTGTAGGCCCGTAAAGATGCTACGCAAGTTGTAGCAAATCTGCAAAGGCAACATGTCAATGCAACAATAGTTGCTTCTGAGTACCTCGAAGAAAACAAAGATCTTTTGGATATTTTGGTGTCTGGGTAAGCTACAGCTTAAGTGATTTTGAATTTTTGACCAAGTCATTGTTCGTATGATTTCAATATTCCTTCTATTGTTTATACCGTTCATTCTACTCCACCTGAGATTTGCGTCGTGACTTTCTTTGGATGGCTAATTTTATATAAATTATGGTAATCTAAGTATACTAAGTAGGTTAGTATCATTCTGGAGTAATTTTACTTATCTGATACAAGTCACAAGGTGCTAGCGATTGTAGGGTAGCTTTTACGTGGTGGTATGATGTTTGGTTCAAACTTAAAGTTTTTATGTTCAAATAAGTTCCGGTGTATTTACATAATAATCTGATTATATGACTAATATATCATATACACAATGAGAAGTTAGAAAAAAAAAAATACAATTTGAATGTTTCTACGAGCTTTTATAATCCTAATAGTCTGTTTTCTTGCTCATTATCTATGTTTATGACTTGATTGTTGCTTAACACTTTCCAATACAACATGATCATATAGAAATGAGAAATTAACTTTCCGTTAAAAAGATAATATGTCCTTTAGGGTGTTTGATATTATTATGTTCACTCACTCTGAAAGCAGGTGACATTGATTTCGTTAATTACTTATTTTATTCAAAAGAAACATGTTTTAGTATTTTAGTAGTCAGTTTACATTGGCTTTACTTTTGGAAAGTATCTGTCCGACTTAACCTGCTCTTTCCATCTTTATGCTTTTTTTGGGTCTAATACTCTATTTGTTTTTTTTTCATTGTGGTGGGGTCATGATTCTTAGATTGGTAAGTTGGAACACTTAGTTAATAAATTAGGGTACTACATTCTCTAGTAGGGATACACACAATTCCTTTGTTTCAGTGACCGTGGTCGTAAAGGGAAGCAATAGGCATTACATCAGATAGGAATATGCCTGGCAATTTGATCAAGCCTGCCCCAGGTCTGGCCTGTTGGTGGTATGATTGGTCTAGTAAACGGATTTTTTTGGGGTTTGGGGCTCTGTTGTTATTCCTGCCAATAGTCAGGTATATATATGGAGGAACTGTGTTTTTGTTAGACTAATAGTTTGGGTTTTTGCCTGTGTTTTCGTTAGAATAGGAATGATAGATCTCAAATGTTGAACATTAGATATGGAGGAACTGTGATCATTTAGGTTCAGAGCCCCAAGAGCAACTAATACAGAAGTAAGCTGTAAATTTGGGCTTTTCGTTTTCTTTTTCTTTTATACCCAGTGTAAAGAACGGGCTGGCTTGGACCGATTACAAAAAAAATTGGATCCCGATTCATATAAGCCCTATCCAATCCTGGCTTATTGCTATCCCTATGCACAAACCAACAAACATTATGTGACTATTTTCTTTACTAAGAGATGCGATTTCTATTTCCAACTTAGTTTTTCATTTTTTTCCTAGGTTTTAATTGTCTATTAATATCTCATTTTTTGTCCAAGTGGGCATGATTTAAATTTTAATACACCTTTCTGTGGTGCAGGTATGACGACATGGACTTAGCTTTGCATTATGGTTTTATGTTGAGGGAGTGCATTCGTCATCAAAGTATAGCAAAGTAAGTTTTCAATGAACCCAGTGTTCTTAGTTTCTTTTTGGACCACTAGTTTTAGGGCTAAAACATATGCTAGAAATGATTTCTTATGTTTATTTTGATAAAATTAATGATAACCAAGACTCTTCATCATTTAAATTTATAATTTGAGTAAACCGTTTATGGAATTCATTTCACAGCTTGTCCTCAAAGCACTTCAGTGAATCATAATTTGATGAGATACCCAGAACATTTGTACTGTGATTTGGCTACTTGATTAGGGAGCTAGATGCTGCAGCTGATAAATTGATAGTATGGAAGTTTTGTTATATGTGAGCATGATTTTGTTGACAATAACCTTAAATCAAAGAAGGGAAAATCAAATGGTGTTCAAAGCAAATTCATATGGCATACCACCTTCATAAATATCAGCAGTTTTAGGTGTCAACTTATTCTTAATAAGTCAAAATGCGACGTGTATCACGTTCTAAACCGTGAGAACCGCTTAAAATGTCTGGACAGCGGACATCTATTTGAGGAGTTTATTTATGAAAAGCTACATGAAAACCTAAATTGTTATTAGTCACATTTTGTATGAATGTCTTCAAACATGATTCCTTAATATGCCCAGTTTGGTATGTTCAAGAACCAACTATGCACTCACAACTTTGCATTATTTAGATAAGCAAGCCTTTTCTAGACGGAAGGGCCTGTGTTTTTGTTAGACTAGGGATGCTAGATTTAGATTGTTGAACATTATATACGGAGGAACTGTGATCATTTAGGTTCAGAGCGCATAGAGCAACCTAATGCAGAAGTAAATTATGCAAGGGGAATCATAAAGGAGAAGGACAAGGTACAGTTTTGTTGGAACGAGTATGTAGCAACATAACTTAGAGAAAGGTTTGTTAGTTGTCGATTTGATAATGTAAATATACATATTAGTAGCTGTAGCATTTAGTTTTTTACTAATTCCTATTTTATATGTATACTTGTGTACACCTAAAGTGGAACTCCTTGATGTTTAGGTAAAATTTCTGCAAAAAGTTTATTTTTTGTTTCCAAGGTTTGTTGATGATGATTAGTAGTAGTATGGATTGCGTTTTTGGTTGGTTCTTGTAATCTGCATCCTAGATACTTTGGGAAGTGCTCTAGCTCTACTTTGTTTTAATTGCAAATTTAACGACACACCTTTGATAATTTGATTCATAACCATTGATCTCTCTCTCCGATATGCATTTGGGAACAATATAGATGCTCTCTGGCTTTCTTGTGCGCCCTAGATGTACAAACAAAACACTCTTAAATTTTATACATTAATTAATGAGATTTTTCCATGCAAGCATTTAAACCTGCTTAAGATTTGTTCATGTGCAGTTTACTTGGGTAGACGCCTAGAAGGTTTTCCACACCCCGGAATTACATTTTACCTTGCATATCATAAGTCTCACTTGTCCATATGGTACTGGGATGATTCTACAGATGTCTAACATATTTTAAAATCGAGGTACATGTTTCGATGAGAAAACTTAGACAATTAAATCAACTCTGGATTATATGGATGATTGGTTGGAGTGTCCTACCATTTTAATCTGTGTGAATTTGATTGTAAACAAGAATTGCAAATTCACATTCTAGGTCACGTGACCACGTCCGACATAAATAATATGAATAATATGATGCTTTAGATTTTCTTATTAAGGTACATATTTCATCAGAATATGTATCTTGCTTTTTGATAAAACTTGTACCTTGCTAATTGTTCTTTTTGCAAGCCCTAGATGCTGTTCAGGAAAAAGAAAATCTGAAACAGCTTCTTGCTGTTAGTATTGCTTTTATTGTTGTTGCAATTATCTATATAACACACACACACACACACAAAATTAGGAGGCTTTGCGTCAATTTTAATCATCTCAGCCAGTTTAACTTCGTTTAGGCCGTTATCGATTGTAACCTTCCTAAGATCGATATTTTGGTGTCTGGGTAAGCTATAACTTTAAGTGATTTTGGATTTTGGACCAAGTCCTTGTTCGTATGACATCAATATTCCTGCTATTGTTTGTCCCTTCATTCTACTCCACTTGAGATTTTCTTTCTGACTTTCTTTGGATGGTTACTTTTATATAAAATTTGATAGTCTAAGTAGGTCAATATCATTCTGGAGTATTTTAATTATCTGTTAAAAGTCACAAGGTGCTAGTGATTGTAGGGTAGCTTTTACATGGTGGTATGATTATTGGTTGAAACTTAAGTTTTATGTTCAAGTAAGTACCAGTATATTTACATGATAAACTGATTATATGACTAATATCTGATATATATTACATGGGAAGTTAGAAAAATACAATTTGAATGTTTCTAAAAGCTTTTATGGGCCTAATAGTTTGTTTTCTTGCTCAGTATCTATGTTTATGACTAGATTGTTGCTTAACACTTTCCAATATGACATGAACATGTAGAAATGAGAAATTAATTTTCCGTTTAAAAGAAGTGTTTGTTATTTTTATGTTCACTCACTCTGAAGGAGATGTGACATTCATTTTGTTAATTACTTATTTTATTCAAAAGAAACATGTTTTAGCATATTTAAAAGTCAGTTCATATTGACTTTCCCTTTGGAAAGTTTTCTGTCCAACTTAACCTGCTCTTTTCATCAGCCGTCAAATAGATTTTAAGGTTCTTGTCTAATACACTATTTTGGTTCTTGATTGTGGTGGGGTCATGCTCATTTTTGTACAGAGATTGGTAAGTTGGAGGAGTTAGTTATTAAATTAGGGTACTAACTTCTCTAGTAAGGATATGCGATTCCTTTGTTTCAGTTTGGGTTCTTGATTGTTGTGGGATCATTATTATTTTTACTATCATGTATCAAGGTTGGTAAGTAGGACATCTTGGTTAAGAAATTAGAGTACTAAATTCTCTTGTATGCAATTCCTTTATTTCAGTGACTGGAATCATAAAGAAGAAGGTACAGTTTTGTTAGAATGAGTATACAGCAACATAAACTAGAGCAAAAAGTTTGTTAGTCGTGGATTTGATAATGTCTACATATTAGTGGCTGTAGCATTAGTTTTATAAAATTCCTATTTTATATGTATGCTTGTTTACTAGGAAGCATGGATACTAAAAAATGGGCGACAAATGTGTATCCTAATGTATCTGACACGCCATAGCGTTCGATACATCCAGGATATGTGTTTCTGAGTATCCTGATCTTTAATTATTTTTCTTAATTTCGGATACATATTGATACATATCCTTGAATAAAAAAATAACAAATCGGACCCACTACCTCTTATACAACCGAAACCCATTAAACTAAGTTAATCCAGAATGCAAAAGCCCTAGAGAAGTCCAGTACACATGCTTTTTACATATTGCATAGACTCATAGAGCCATAGACAAGATTGTAAAAGTGCGTGTGTGTGTATAGTGTGTGTGTGTATAGTATCCGTATTGTACAGGTACACATGCTTCCTAGCTTTTGTACACCTAAATTGGCACTCGATGTGTAGGTAAAATTTCTGCAAACATTTTAGTTCCAGTGTTGTTGATGATGATTAGTAGTATGGATTGCATATTTTGTTGGTTACTGTAATCTAGCTCTACTTGTTTCAAATGCAAATTTAATGATGGGCCATTTATAATTGGAATTCTAACCATTTGACCTTGCTCTTTAACATCCAAAATGCATTAATGAGAACAATATAGATGCTGTTTAACATCCAAAATGCATTAATGAGAACAATATAGATGCTCTTGGAGTTTCTTACGTGCCCTAGATGTACAAAATGGACACGCTTAAATTTTATACATTTGTTCATAAGATTTTTCCATGCAGGCATTTAAACCTGCTTAGGATATGTTCATGTGCAGTTTACTTAGATAGAAGGTTATCCACACTGCGGAAAATTACATTTTACCTTGCATATCATATGATTCACTTGTTCTTGTTCCATATGGTACTTGGATGATTCTACAGATGGTTCCATGTCTAACATATTTGAAAGTCAAGAATACATGTTTCGATGAGAAAAATAGTTAAATCAAATCTGGATGATTACTTGGAGTGTCCTACCACTTTAATCTGTGTGAATTTGGTTGTACGCATATGAATTGCAATTCCACATTCTAGGTCACATTCTACATGAATAATATGATACTTTAGATTTTTCTTACAAAGCATATATTTCATCAGAACATGTATCTTGCTTTTTGATAAAACTTGTACCTTGCTATTTAAAATTGTTCTTTTGCAAGCCTTAGATGCCGTGCGTTAAAAGGAAATCTGTATATGCTTCTCGCTGTTGGAGTGTCCTCCACTTTAATCTGTGTGAATTTGGTTGTACGCATATGAATTGCAATTCCACATTCTAGGTCACATTCTACATGAATAATATGATACTTTAGATTTTTCATAAAAAGCATATATTTCATCAGAACTTGTATCTTGCTTTTTGATAAAACTTGTACCTTGATATTTGAAATTGTTCTTTTTCAAGCCTTATATGCTGTGCGTTTAAAGGAAATCTGAAACAGCTTCTCGCTGTTGGTATTGCTTTTATTGCTCTTGTTACAATTCTTAGCTTGCCATATATATATTTTATATATATATATATATATATATATATATATATATATATATATATATATATATATATATATATCATAGTTCTGGATCATTGGTTTTCATTTTGGTGTAGATGACGGGCTAACATATGATCTAAACTCGAATCATACCCAAAACTTCAACTTCCTATCCTGCTAGACGAAGATTTTCACAACTCAGCTAATTTAATACATATCACTGTTTTTGGTCGGATTTGCACATAGCAATCCCAAATTAGTTGTAGATATCTGTATCGATCCTTTACGCCAGTTAGGAGGGAATTTTGCCTTGAATTAATCATTTCAGCCACTTTTAGCTTCATTTAGGCTGTAATCGGTTGTAACCTTCCTAAACGTGGCTATAGGAAAATTGATAAAAATTGATACACGTAGCGAGGGCCCAATACCGATACCATGTTTTTGAATCTTGGTCTGCTTATCTGGTTGTTGTAGGGTTGTTGTAGGGTTTGAGGAGGGGGGGGGGGGTAACTATCTTTTTGCTGATATACAAACACCTGTTTAGCCCTTCGTGTATATCAAGATAATATATTCTTCTAGATGTGTAAGCTTACCTACCCTTTTTAAAGCTAAATTCGGCTTCTAACATAGAGCAGAAGCAAAAATAAAGCACATTCCCAAATTTCTCTATGAAAGAGTACCTTGTTAATTATACCCAGCTCAATATTTATCATCTCACGAATGCTCTTTTGGGCAAACATTAGATGATGCGCCCTTGCTAGGAAGAATAATACTCCAAATGTCGGTGCAGTTGTATCCATGTAGAATTTATATTAGATACGAAATTGACTCTCCAAATTGTATGTGGACATGCCAAAAAGGTGTTGGGTCTCGTCACTGTGTCTCTATCATGTCGTATTCCTGTCCCTGCAAAATAGCTTGCTACTAAACCATTTGTTAATTTTCAGACATGAATGATAGACTATATGTATTATGGGAGTATTATTTCTGGAGAAGTTTCTTCACATTTCTGTTATTAACTGCAGGTATGTATTGGAGTCTGAGCTCTTGAAGAAGTTTTTCAATTATATACCGCTTCCGGAGTTTGAAATAGCATCTGATGCCGCTTCGACCTTTAAGGTAAACTTTTGATGTTTATCCTTTGTTGGTTACAGTTATTTATCTTTTTAGAGCCATAATGCTAAAAAGTTCAAGGCTATTGGGCAATGAAGTCTCATGTTTTATTCTGCATCTGTTGTTAGCAGTCTGTCTCTATTTGCTTTGCTGCGACAAATATCATTATGCTATTGTCTTTCTCTTGCAGGAGCTTATGACGAGGCATAAGTCAACTGTAGCTGAATTTCTTTCCAAAAATTATGACTGGGTAAGTGATTATTATTTGCCAAAGCTAATTATGTGATCTTGCAATATTTTTTATTATCGTGCATTGTTTTTTTGAAATCAAGTCTACATCCTACTGCACGGCTTAAGATTGGGTCTTTTTTATTACATTAATCTCATTGGACTATGTTTTGGTCTTGGTCTCTGTACGTTGATTCAATTAGATTATTGTGTCTGACGAAACCTCCCTCGATCCACCCCTCAGACATATTTCCCTTTACACGCTATACTTGGGTCGACGGTCAGTACCATGATCCTCTTGCCTGGGTAGACTCTCCAGGTTTCATATTTAAGCGCATAACGCCTAGGTGGGTTTGAACCTCCGACCCGGTTTCCTAGGGCTTTATGTATTCAAGTCATGACCACTTGAGCCAATGCTTGTTGTCGTTATTGTGCAAATTGTCTATTTATCATCTATAACGATACTAACATTATATACTTTCATCTCTATCTATGTTGTATTATTATTTGGTAAAAAGTTCAAATTTGTTGGAACTTGGGTGTTCTCATCCAGTGGCTTAACCAGATTGGTCCGTGGATATTAATATATGCTTATCTTTGTTGCAATGGTTGGATATTAATATATATGCTCATCCTTGTTGCAAAGGTTTCTGGGATTCAAACAACTACTCCCCCCCCCCCCCCCCCCCCCCCCCCCCCCCCCCCAATATACGATTAGCTACCTGTGGCCCACTGTTTTTACCTTCCTGGCTTCAAGTAAAATCTAGCCTTTAGTTGTATGAACTCTCCATTACATATTTATACAAGCAAACTGGGTTTGAGAAATTGTAGCTTAGATAATTGAAATTATCAGTGTGAGAAATGACTTATCTGGTGAAGTACACTGTTCTCTATAAACATCTATTGGAATCTTGTAGCAGATTTTAGATAAGACAGTCGTAGTACAGCTTGAAATATTTTCTGATTGTTTTTATATTTAACTAGTAATATAATCATGTCTTAACTAATCCAATGTTTATACATTAGTGCTAATACCAAATCCAGACACGGGTTTCTATTCGACATTGTAGGAGATAGACATATTTTTCTCATCAAATTTTTATATTTGTTTGTATTTTTCGTATCCTTAGTCTCATATCGGAACCTCATCCCACAGACCCACACCCAAAAATTTGCTTCAATCAATTTAAGGTGTCAGAACGCCATGATTAAACTTAATAAAAGAAACTATTTCAATACAATATGATCCCTACAATTCAGTGATATATCAAAATGTTGTAGAAGTTTTCCTCAAAAAAATGTTGTAGAAGTGGATCACTCATAAACATACACATATTCTAATTTCCTAAAATAATCCATCTATCTACCAGCTAAACAAACCAGGAAGAAAAACAATCGTGGCAGGATCTAATGAAGTAATCAAGCGGGCTTAAAGTGTAAGAATCAAAATCTTCGCCTAGGAACTACCTTCCTCTAGTTCTGGCTTATATTGGACCAGCTATATTTCAAGGCATGTTTGTTGTTTATCTTTGTTAGGAAGTTAATTTTAACAATTGACAAGTCCTATATTGTGAAATGAGTCATGTCACTCTTAGTTTATTTGATCCCTTGTTTGAAGAATAAGTGTTTTATTTATTTCAATATTTCCCGTGTTAAATATTGCAAGCTGTAATTCTCTTACGTATTTTCTGACTTCTGCCCTTGTCCCTTACTCTAATCTAGTTGGAATACAATAAATACACGATTAGACAAATACATTAATTCAATATCGCAAATTTCTCCAGTCCTGGTACGAGAAGATAGGGATAAATGATAGGGATATGCTTATATATGAGTCTTTTAGGCATTGGCATTCCTATCAGTATCCTATTTGTGCCTTGTGAATAGCAAGTTTTGAATTCCATGCCACGACGCCACTCATTGGAATAATAGTGATGGTAAGGGATATATTTTTCTAACATGCATGCATGATGTTATGAATCTTATTACAAGGTTATGGATGTTATCCAAATTGTACTACAGACTTCAGTGTGGCTAAACAAGGTAAGTGAAAGCACACATCAATAGCATGCACTGTTGTTGGAAATGGTTTCCTTTTGAAATGCTCTCTGTAATATGGTTTGGCTGTGGTTGTTATTTGCTGTCTCATTGGATATAATTATATATTTTCTAGCATGCATGTCTGATGTCTTGACATGGTTAACTGGTTATACCGGCCTGCTAAATTGTTCTATATAGTCTGACTGTGGCTGAAAGGTAAAACATAATAACACTACAACTCTTCACTGTTGTTTTAGTTGTCTCCATTTGAAGTTCCTTTGCTCTCTTTAACGGGAATTGGTAGGTTCCTATTATGTGGAATGATATTGCGACCCATCATTAACTTCTATTTCTTGTTTGATATCTTTTTAAATTAAAATGGTATTAGTATAATGTAGATTGCATTCTAATTATTTGTTCGTGTTTCAGTTTTTTGCAGAATTTAACAAAAAGTTACTGAAATCCGAGAGTTACCTAGCAAAAAGGCAAGGTCTCGAGGTGATAATTCATTCCATGATCACGATAGTAAACTTTATACAGCAACAAAGCAGAAATAGTATGTTTTTGGTTTCGCTTCTTTTGTATACATAAATTACATTTTGTGCATCTATACAATGGACAAAGTATTCTTAAAGCCTCTTCAAGTATGAACTTGATGAATATTGTTCTGTTACAGTTCAATTTTAAAAACTTGTTTACTGATAGATGATTGCGTGCGGCTGTATATGGTGGTCTAAGTTTTTAGTATTATCTTTAACAGATGTCTATTTTTCCTTTACCTTTTGGTTCTTTCTTTATTTCAGATTTTAGGAGATATGCTGTTGGATCGATCAAATTCAGCAATTATGGTGAGATATGTTAGCTCAAAGGACAACTTGCAACCTATAATGGACCTTCTCAGGGTATGCAATATCTCTCTTACCTTGCCTGATTAATGTTATCTGTCCATTTAATTTTCACATCATTAGTTTCTTCCGTGAAATATTTATCTTCTGCTATATTTTGGCTTCCTTGTCCAATTATCAGAAAGATGTTAGAAAAAAGCTTGTTTATATACACAGTAACTTCTTGGACGTCTCACATATTTAAACAAATGTACTATGAAGCATTTTATGATGAACACTTTGTTGGAGATACCTATAGCTGTACTCTTTTGTGTTCAGCCCCCTTCAAGACCAGCAGTATTCAATGGGAAGGAAGGTTAGAATTAAGAAACATGTCTAAAGAATGAGCATAGCAGATAGTAAGATGGATGAGGCAATTCATTGAAAGATAGAACACAAACTGAGTGCAAATGAGAGAAGTTAGAGGCGATTTCATTTAAGGACAAGATGAGAGAGAGATCGTGAAGATGGTTTGGATTTTTTTTGTACACATTGCTGCACCAAGGTATGAGGATTTCATGATATCAGAACCTGCTAGAACAAGGTTAAACCTAAGCGAACATGAAGAGGATCTGAAAAAGGAATTGGCAGTTACTAATGTTAGAAGGAGAAGGTCCTGAAATGAAATGACTGGAAGAAAAGGGTTCATGTAGTGGTGCCATCATGGACATTTGCTCGTCCCAGTTTATTTGCTTTAATGATACGTGTTCCGTATACTAGCATTCATCACCATCATCCAAGTCTTCTCCCGTCAGAATGGGGTCGGCTACGGAGATTTGACAAAGTTTTTATTATTCACTGTCAACCTGACATAACCCTCTATCTTGATGCCAAATTCCTACCCAAGATAACCATGAACACGAGAGGGTCATGCCATAGAAGCTAGGTGGCCATTTGGCAGGTAGGTAGACCTATCTTTTGGATGTAGAGTTTATGCTCATGCAACCAAGGAGCACCCTCTAAGTTCCCTTAGACTATAAAAAGAGGTAAGATGATACGATTTACTATTGAGAATTGAATTAATCTCTATGACACATTAAGCCAAAGAGTAAGGAAATAACAATCCCACTTTTGTATACTAGCTTTAATAATTTGAAATCAATGTTAATGTGATCTTCTTATCTGCAACATCTCAGTACTGATATATCCCTTTTTTGTCAACCACTTTGAATATTTTTTGGAGATTATTTTCTCTGTTCCATGAGAATCGTGGCCTATATTGCACATACATGTATATGACGTGATACCAATTTGGCATGTCCTATTGTATTTTGGATTATTTGTGTCGCTTATGATAGCTAACCTGTTATATATTTTTTATGCCGGTTCCAAGCCTGGATAAAGGAGGATCGCGTTAGGTAGCCGACAACCAACATAAGATATTATCTAATGAAATGAGTCTAATATCTCAGATAATTTTATTGAGGGCTACTGCCTACTACTTATAGAGGGTCCAACCCCTCTTCATATTACATCTAACCGATGTGGGACTAAAGTCCCTTATTTACTCTCAACACTCCCCCTCAAGATGGGCGATAGATATTAATCATCCCCATCTTGTTACATAGCTTTGACAGACTCATTGAACTAAGACCCTTAGTCAGACAGTCTGCCACTTGTTCTTCTGAGCGAACATAATCAATCTTCAGTATCCCTTGTTCCAGCTTTTCCTTGATGAAGAATCGATCGATCTCGATGTGCTTCGTTCTGTCGTGCTGAACCGGATTGTTCGCTATACTTATCGCAGCTTGACTATCGCTCAGAAGGCGCAATGGTGTCCCCTTGTCTAGCTTCAACTCTGTCAGCAGCGCCTTTACCCATAGCAATTCTGATACTCCTAGAGCCATTGCTCTGTATTCTGCTTCAGCTGTCGACCGTGCTACCACTGACTGTTTCTTGCTTCTCCATGAAACCAGGTTTCCTCCTACAAAAATACAGTATCCTGTGGTAGACCTTCTGTCGTCTATGCAGCTTGCCCAGTCTGCATCGTAGTATCCCTCAACATCTGTGCATCCATTCTTCTTGAACCACAGTCCTTTTTCCGGCGTCCCTTTCAGATATCTTAGGATCTGAAATACTGCATCCATATGACCCGTTCTTGGATCATGCATATAGCGGCTTACAACACTTACTGCAAATGAGATATCAGGGCGAGTATGTCCTAGATAAATCAGTCTGCCTACTAGCCTTTGATACCTTTCGCGATCAACAGGCTTTCCTGCTTCTGCTCCCATCTTGTACTTCTGGTCAATTGGAGTGACTGCTGCTCGGCATCCCAGCATTCCTGTCTCCTTCAGCAGATCTAGTGCATATTTCCTTTGTGAGAGAACAATTCCTTGTTCACCATCACACACCTCGATACCCAAAAAGTATCTCATCTCTCCCAGGTCCTTCACCTCAAACTCTTTGGCGAGTTTCGTCTTCAGTTTAGTGATCTCAACTACATCGTCACCTGTGATCACTATATCATCTACATATACAGCAAGTATAGTAATGTGGCCCCTTGCATGCTGGAGGAAGACAGTATGATCTGCATTTGTCTGATGGTACCCCATGCCAGTGACAGCCCTTCTGAATCTGTCAAACCAGGCTCGAGGAGATTGCTTCAGTCCGTACAGCGACTTCTTCAGTTTGCACACTTTTCCATGTGACGTTCCTTCACCTGAATCTGACACAGAGTAGCACCCCGGAGGAGTCTCCATGTATACTTCTTCTTGTAGGTCTCCATGAAGAAATGCGTTCTTTACGTCTAACTGGTGTAGCTTCCACCCATAGTTTGC
This sequence comes from Iris pallida, assembly GCA_029216955.1. NCBI lineage: Eukaryota > Viridiplantae > Streptophyta > Magnoliopsida > Asparagales > Iridaceae > Iris > Iris pallida. The sequence goes on from JANAVB010033417.1 coordinate 713,199, forward strand.
TACAATGGAGACCAGTATTCTTACGGTACTCATCTTCGCTACTGGGACAAAAGTCTCATCATAGTCGATACCATATGTCTGGGTATAGCCTTTTGCAACCAGTCTCGCCTTGTATCGTTCAACTTTTCCTCTGGTGTCTCCTTCACTGTGTAAACCCATTTGCATTCCACAGCTTTCTTCCCTTCAGGTAATGGCACCAGCTCCCATGTCTTATTTTTCTCTAGTGCCCCAAGTTCTTCCATCATTGCGGCTTTCCATCTTGGGTCCTTCTTTGCTTTCTGCCAATTCTTAGGTAAAGAAGTGGAGTCTAACGAAGTGAGGAATGTTTGATAAGTCGGAGAAATATTAGAATAAGATAGGTAGTTGGCGATATCATGTTCATAATCTTTATAACGAATAGGAGCCTTTCCCGCATTAATGCGAGAAGACCTCCTTAAGGGAGCAATGGGTGGTGGAGAAAGCATACCATCCAAATCGGAGAGATCCGCTTCCGAATCCGAGCGATCCGATGCGGGAGTAACATCTTCAGGAGTCGGGGCAGGAGTAGACGAGGGACTTGGCACTATAGGCACAGGGTACGGCACAGTACTGGACCTCTGCTGTCTTCTTCTGTAAACTTGGAGCTCCTTTTCCCTTGTCTGCTTCTCCCCCTGCGTAATGTACGTATTGTCTTCTTCATCCTCCGTATCAGTATCATTGATGCTTTCTCCCCCTTTCTGCCAGTTTGTCACGACAGGACAAGGTACCGATCCGACAACTACATTTGGGCGTACTACCTCCCCCTCACGTCTAACACCCGCTGTGTGAGGCGTGTTCCCAAACGCAGAACCTTCGTCCGAACCATAATAAGGTTCCAGCTCTCTGAATGTAACGTCCATGCTTACAAACAGCTTCCGTCCAACCGGGCTCCAGCATGCGTAACCCTTCTGTGTCCCGGTGTACCCAACAAAGACACACTTGAGTGCTCGAGGATCCAGCTTACCAATACCAGGCCTGTTATCGTGTACGAAGCATACGCAACCAAATACTTTCGGAGGAACGGTGTACGCAGTTGTCCCCGTGAGCATTTCCAAAGGCGTCTTCCAGTCCAGTAATTGAGAGGGCATCCTGTTGATGAGATAAGAGGCTGTCAAGACAGTCTGTCCCCACAAAAATTTAGGGACATTCATAGCCAGCATCATCGTCCGAGCTACCTCCAGCAGGTGCCTATTTTTTCGTTCGGCAATACCATTTTGAGCCTGTGTATATGCACAAGAGGTTTGATGAAGTATACCATGAGAGGATAAATACGCAGCAAACCTCTTATGGGTATATTCCGTCCCATTATCCGACCGGAAACATTTAACACGAGCATTATCTGTGTCTTCACCCGTTGATGGAAGCTTTGAAATGCTTCAAAAATATCACTTTTATTCTTTAGCAGGTAGACCCACGTTACGCGGGTAGAGCAGTCAATAAAAGTAACAAACCATCTATAACCGTTAATCCCGTTTGTAGGACAAGGGCCCCACACATCGGAATGAATCATATCAAAAGAAGCAGAACATCGATGCCCAGAATGCACATAGGAGCTTCTGGTATGTTTTCCCAACTCACAAGCATCACAAACTAACAACTCTTTATGTGCTTTTTGATATAAGGACGGATACAGTCGACTAATAACGGGAAAAGAAGAATGTCCTACACGCTGATGGTGGAAGAGCAGCTCGGCTTCGACACTTCGACTTCGGACTTCCGGTTGGGCGTCTGCAACCAAAGATGCCAGTGCTCTATCCAGACCGTTCCTGTCCAAGTACCATAGACCCTTATGCCATGTGTCAGTGCCCAGTCGTCTCCCCGTTCCCTTCTCCTGAAAAGTTATCTGAGGAATATCAAATGAAACAATACAGTTTAGATCAAGGATAATGGCGCTAATGGAAATAAGATTGACAGGAAAGGAAGGAACATGTAAGACATTAGATAGAGTGATGGAAGGAGTGCAATCAACAGTGCCTTTACCCGTAACAGGCCTGGAGGTACCATCAGCAGTCTGAATGCTTTCTGGCGGCGTTAGAGTAGAGTATTCCCGGAACTCTCCTCGGGACCCCGTGACATGGCAAGATGCCCCAGAGTCCATAATCCAAGCTGGCTGAGAGACAGATGCAAGAGCACGCGGAGGTATACCGGCACTGGTTTGGGAGAAGTAAGTGCAGTAATCTCCTGTAGTGGACGGCGCCCCAGGAATGACTTGTCTTTCACCAGAACCAAGCTTTGATCCGCGCATCTTCTCGAGAACTTCTCTCTCAAACGGAGTGATGTCCGCCAGTTGATTGTCCCCACCTTCATCCGCCAGATGCGCCTTGTTGCCTCCAGAGTAAGTGCCCCTTCCACCACCGTAGCTGCCTCGACCACCTCGTCGTCCACCGCGACCACGACCCCGACCATTCGAGGGAGTCCGTGTCGGTTTTGGGCAAAAGCGGATGTAATGCCCTGTGTCACCACAGTTGTGGCAAACGCCTCCCGTAGGAGGCTGTGTGAAAGTGGCAAGAGCAGATGTGTCAACTCCGGCCTGCTCCCCTGGGAGATACCCTTGGTAGGCATCAGCTTCAACCGTGCTTCTTCTTGTGCCATGGCAGCTATGGCGTCTTCTAATGTCGGCAGCGTCGGTTGTGCGAGAAGTACATTCCGCCGTTGCTCAAACGCTGGGTTGAGCCCCTTCAAAAACTTCATCATCCGTTGCCGCGAGATATAATCCAGAAATTTCTGGAAATATTTTGCAAAGGCCGGTTCAACCTGAGCATCCTCCATGCCAAGAGGATCATAATGGTCAAGATCAGACCAGTACTTCTTCAACAAGGCAGCGTACTCAGAGATGGTACGATCGTCTTGGATTACCCTATCGAGCTCATCCTGCAGTTGGAAGACTCGCATTGGGTTACCCGAACCGGAGTACATGTCTTTCAACGTTCTCCAGATATCAGCAGCTCCCTCCATTGCTTCAACGTTACCCGACACTTGGTCGGTCAAAGAGGCTGTCAACCAACCAGCCACGACATTGTTGACAATGTCCCATACAGCAAACTCCTTCGAGGAGTGATCGACAGGGGCCTTGGTGTGGCCATCTACATAACCAACCAAGCCACGTCCCTTCAGCGTCCGCATCGCCTGCCGCGACCATTTCAAGTAGTTGGTCGTGCCTTCCAACTTCGTCTCCAGTTTGTCCAACTTCCCCATTTTGTACGGTGACGGATCCACATCAGTATAGGTCACGCGTGGGGTTGCCTCCGGTAATCTCTTGGTCAGGAGATCCTCGACCAGGGCCTTCATTTCTTCTGCTGTCAACTTCCCATAGATGGAATCCATGACTTCTACAACTGCAATCAGTGAGGTGTTGTTGTTTCCTGAGTCGTCTTCTTTGGAGTCGTCTTCGTCTTAGTCAGCTACCGGGGAAAACAACAAAACGAGATCCCTCACTGATATGTCGTAGTTTATACGACCAACTAGAACCGCGTCATGATAACGCGTTCGGACGGCTCAAGGATAACCAACGTAGTTGTGCCTCCTTGCATGAGACAAACCAGAGGTATACCAGCCGTGCAGAAACGATTGTAAAGACAATGTTTCTGAGATACGAAAATCTAAAGAGATTTCGTATTCGTAGTAGAGCTTCTAAAAAGAAGGTACTGATTCTCGAAGGCAACAACAGAGATCTTCTAAAGAGAAGAAAATCTTTTTTTTTTTTTTTTTTTTAGAACAGCGAAAACCCTAAAAAGGGTGGCTGTAGCCCTAAAAAGGGCGGGGCGGGGGGGGGGGGGGGGGGCAGGTTACTGCTGGATGGGGGGGGCGGTTAACTGCTGGATAGGCAAGGGGGGCGGGGTGCTGCTGAGAGGGAGGAGGAGGGGGGGTCGGCGGGGGGGGGGGGGGGGGGGGGGGGGGCGACAGGGGGGGGTCGACAGGTGCTGGATGGGCAGGGGGGCGGGGTCGACAGGAGTGGGAGGGGGTCGGCGGCCTGGGGGGGGAAAGGGGGAAAAAATATTTTTTTTTGTGGAGAGAGAGAGAGAGAGTTATGGCTCTGATACCATAATGAAATGAGTCTAATATCTCAGATAATTTTATTGAGGGCTACTGCCTACTACTTATAGAGGGTCCAACCCCTCTTCATATTACATCTAACCGATGTGGGACTAAAGTCCCTTATTTACTCTCAACATTATCAGATCTCTATGAAATAAATTTATACATAATACACATTGAGGCGTTCCTTAGTAGTGTCGCGTAGCATGGTTCCCACTCCAGTGCAATGAAAAATGAGTAAGAGTGGATTGCTAGGTCGTCACCCGTAAGTGATGCATTATATCGATACCATCCCAGTAAAATATCAATTGAGCAAAGGTGTGTTAGGACGTTCCCTGGAAGTGACTTACCATATCTCTATTCAAATGTGGTAGCAAATATACAAGGGACCATAGGATATAGGAATCAACGAGGTAAGCAAGAGTAGGATTAGATTAGCTACAAGAAACATGAGGAACATTAACGAGTAAGGGAATGGAGTTAGTTGATACAATGATTAAGAGGAAGATTAATATAGTTTGTGTACACGAAACAAAGCGGGTAGGTGAGAAATCGAAAAAAATGATACTAGTTGTTTTAGAATTTTGTATACATGTGAAAAGAAAGATAAATGTGGTAGGGATACTTGTCGATAAATAATTAGCAGATATTATTGTAGATGTAAAAAGAATATAAAATAGGTTAATATAAATTAAGTTAGTATTAAGGGAGAATGTTACTGATGTTATTACTTATTAGTGCATGGATTACATAAAAATATGAAATAGTAATTTTGTGAGCATATGAATAGTTTGATTCAAGGGGTAAATGGAGGTAAAAAGTTGTATATTAGAGGCACCTATGGTCATATTGGAAAAGAGAACAACGATTTTGATAGCGTGTATAAATGTTACGGTTATGGATTAAGGAGTGAAGGGACAATAAAATCCTTGATTTTGTTGTTTTATATGACCTTATAATAGCAAATACTTGTTTTCGGAAGATAGATGAACATTTAATTATATTTAAGAGCAGAATAAATATTAACTAGATAGGTTATATCTTACTAGGAAGATTGATACACTTGCATATAAACAGGGGCGGACCCACTCAGGGTCAAGTGGGGTCACGTGACCCCACTGAATTCTTGCCAAATTTTTTTTTTTTTACTTCCAGAGTAGACTTGAGACTCCCGCAACCAGCAGAAGAGATTGAAAAAAAGTAAAAAGAAGAAAGAGAAGAAGAGGTCAAGAGGAAGAGTAAGAAGAAAAAAGAAGAAGACGAAAAAGAAGGAGCAGCAGCCATTCAGCCAACGTAGAAGAAAAAGAAGAAGAAGAGTAGAAGAAAAAGAAGAAGAAGAAGAGGTACATCTACTCTCCCCTCTCTTTTCATCTCTCTCTTACTATCTTTCTCTCTCAAATTAAAATCCCTAAACTAAGTATTTTTAAGTTTTAGCAAAAATTAGGGTAAGAAACCACATTTTTTAAGGAATTTTAGGGCAAAAATCAGGGTAAAAATCAGTGATTTTAAGAAACCACATTTTTTAGGACAAAAATAAGGGTAAGTTTTAGCAAAAATTAGGACAAAAATCAGTGCTCAAAATGCTTGCTTCTCTTTTATTTACTCCTACGTGTAAATAAGGGTAAGTTAAATCCTACGTATTTTACCAGAACTAGGAATTAGGACAATAATTAGGAATAAGGGCAAGAATTAGAAATTAGGTTATTGATTTTCAGCTAGCTTCTCTTTTATTTACTCCAGGATCAGGATACAAAGATTTTTTTTCTAAGGTGTCAACGCCAAAGTCTGCAAATGAGAGTACGTCTTCTAGAAATCAACAAGACGTTCATCACTCCACTCCTAATCCCGTTCTCCCTCTGGCCACTCGTATTATAGACTTGAATGAGCTCCCTGTCGATCCTAGATTAAGAAAGAATATCCATGAATATGACATTAATGACAGGGAGAATGTCCGACGGTGGTATCTACAAAAAGGACCATGTCAACCCAGAAATCATCATTTTTCGGGAACAATATTTTCTGGAGTCGATCGCAGTTTCGTTGGTGCTTGGTTTGGAGAGTATGATTGGTTGGAGTACAGCATATCAAAAGATGCTGCCTATTGTTTGGTTTGTTATCTATTCAAGCCCAACTACGGACACCAAGGCGGTGGTGATGCATTTGTTGAAGAGGGATTTAGAAATTGGAAGAAGAAGAGCCGGTTCGGTATTCATGTTGGATCCCATAATAGTACTCATAATCAATGTTCAAGGGCTTGCAGTGACTATTACTTCAACGACAACACATAGAAGTTTGCTTCTCTAATCAATCCTAACAAATTCAAGCAGATTATCGCATTCGGTTGACTGCCTCTATTAATTGCATTAGGTTTCTTTTGAGTCAAGGTTTGGCTTTTCGTGGTCATGCTGAATCTGAGAATTCAGAAAATCAGGGTAACTTTCTTGAACTCCTAAGCTTTCTTGCCAACCACAATGAAGAAATCAACAATGTTGTATTGAAGAATGCTCCCGAAAATCATAAATTGACGTCGCCTAGAATCCAAAAAGATATTGTTAGTGCCATTGCAAGTGAGACTACAAATGCAATCATTAGAGAGGTTGGTGATGGCTTGTTTGCTATTCTAGTTGACGAGGCACGAGATATCTCTGTGAAAGAACAAATGGTGGTTGCTTTACGTTTTGTGGATGACAAAGGATGCATAGTTGAGCGCTTTCTTGGTATTGTACATGTCAGCGATACTACTGCCTTATCACTTAAGAAAGCTATCGAGGCCCTCTTTTCTTGTCATGGACTGAGTTTATCAAGTATTCGTGGACAAGGTTATGATGGAGCGAACAATATGCAAGGTGAGTTCCATGGTCTTAAAACTTTGTTTATGATGGAGAATCCAGCTGCCCATTATATTCATTGTTTTGCTCATCAATTACAACTAACACTTGTAGCTGTTGCTAAAAATCATACAAAGATTGGTGCATTCTTTGATATTGTAGCACTTTTGTCAAATGTTGTTGGAGCTTCATGCAAACGGAGAGATCTTCTTCGAGAGACAATTTGAAAAGCTTATTCAAAGAATTGGGGATGGTGAAATATTGACGGGGAGAGGTTTGAATCAAGAAACAACATTGCAACGACCGGACGATACTCGTTGGGGTTCACATTTTGGCACAATAGTGAGTTTGATTAACTTATTTTCCTCAGTGATCGATGTGCTCTTGGTTATAGGAGAAGATGCACATGAGGTAGCTCACAGAATTCAAGCAGATGATCTATGTGAGAGAATTCAATCTTTTCAATTTGTCTTCTGCTTATACTTAATGAAAATGATCTTGGGAATTACTAATGATTTGTCACAAGCATTACAAAGAAAAGACCAAGACATTGTTAATGCTATGAATATTGTGAAAATAACAAAGCAAACACTCCAAAGAATGAGAGATGGTGGATGGAAATCATGTTGAATGAAGTATCTTTATTTTGTACAAAATATGGAATCGGAATCCCAAACATGGAAGCCAAGTTTGAAGTTCATGGAAGATCATGTCGTATTGTTGAAGAATGCACAAATCTTCACTATTATCGTGTTGAATTATTCTACTCCGTTATAGATTTACAACTTCAAGAGTTGAATAATCGATTTACCGAGGTGAATACAGAGTTGTTGTTGTGTATGTCATGTCTTGATCCAGCCGATTCTTTCTCAGCATTTGATATGGATAAGTTAATACGATTTGCTGAGTTTTACCCCTCTGATTTTAATGAAGATGATATTTCATGTCTTGGCTATCAACTTTCAAACTATATTGAGGACGTCCGTACCAGCGAGTAGTTTTCTGATTTTATAGGTATTAGTGGACTTGCTAGAAAAATGGTTCAAACCAAGAGGCATCGACAATATTCATTGGTATTTCTGCTTATGAAGTTGGCATTGATCTTACCCGTCGCAACAGCAACTGTCGAGAGAGTATTTTCAACTATGAAAATTATCAAGACTCAGCTACGCAATCGACTTGGAGATGAGTTTATGAATGACTGTTTGATTGCTTATATTGAGAAAGACATGTCTGGGACTGTAAGCAATGAAGACATTATTCAACGATTTCAAAAGATGTGCAATCGCAGAGGAGTATTGTAATCTGAAATTAGTTGTTGTAATATGAGATTACTTATCTTGTGTTTTGTAAGACATTATTCAATGAACACATGTATGTGTTTTGAAAATTATCTTGCGTTTTTTAGAATGTGATTTTATTTTTACACTCTTTATGTTTAAGTCCGACCCCCCTCTCTTGAATTCCTGCGTCCGTCCCTGCATATAAAGATAAAGTTATACCAGGAGAGAGCCTAACCACTCAACATAAGTTGATGGTCTTAGATATTAATATGAGGAAATGGAAGAAAAATGCTATAGTGGAGAAGAGTTCAAAAACCAAATGATGGAGCTTGAAAGGAGAGAACTTAATAATAAAATTTAAGGATAAGATGATAAAGGAAGAAGAGACATAGAAGCAGATTCTAATGTTATGTGATATAATATGACAAGTTGTAAGAAAGTAGTAAGAAAGATTCTAGGAGTGTCAAAAGGTAATGACTGGATTTCAAATAAAGTTTGTAGTGGAACAAGGAAGTTTAAACAGTAAAAAGAATTGCCTATAAAGATTGACAAAAGTGTAAAAGTGAAAAAAAAAACTAGAGATATAAAGTAGCAAAAAAGGAAGCTAAGAACATAATTAGTGAAGCTGAATCTAAGGCCTATGATTATTTACGTAGGAGAAAAAGATACTTATAAGCTTGTTAAGAGTACAAGAAAGAGTAGAGACTTGAGTAATACTAAGTATATCACGAGCGAGGACCAAAAGGTATTAGTAAGAGAAAACAATATTAAGGAGAGGCGGAGTTATTGTTCACAAGCTATTTAATGAGAGCAATCCAAAAAAGGATAGTTTAGATTCAGAGTTAGCTCATGATGAGTCATATTTGTATTGTAGTAAAACTAGAATTTCTAATGTTTGCATTAAAGAAAATGAAAAATGAAAAAATTGGTAGGACTGATGATATTCTTATTGCGGTTTGGAAATGTTTATGGAAGAAATGATTAATGTGACTTACTGAATTATTCAACAAAATTCTAAGGATTAAAAATATGTCGGATGAATCAATAAGTAGCATTATAGTAACCATATATAAGAACAAGGAAGATATACCAAGTTGTAACAACTCTCGAAAAATTAAGCTTATGAGTCATACCATGAAACTATGGAAGAGTGATTGAGCAAAGATATGCTATGGAGGTCATTTACGTACTAAGAAGATCAATAAAAAAATTAGAGAAAAAAAATTACATATGGTTTTTATTGACTTAAAGAAAGCTTATGATGCGTTTATAGGGAGATAACGTGGTAGACTTTGAAAAAAAAAGTTTCTAGTAGTTATATTGAGAATATAATAATATATATGATTGAGATACGACTACCATGCGAACTACATGTTTCCTATTACCATTGGAGAAGAAACAAGTTTCTAGTAGTTATTTTGATAGTATTAAGGATCAACGTTGAGTCCTTACCTTTTTGTGATAGTTATAGATGAAATTACTAAATATTTTCATGAGTAAGTTTCATGGTGTATGATGTTTGCTGATGATATTTTGTTGGTTGATGAGAGTAGAGAAGGATTAGATGATAAAATAGAAATGTGAAGAGAGACTTTGGAATCTAAAGAATTTAAGATTGGTAGAACGAAAACCGAGAGTATGAAATATAATTTGAATGCGAAGTCAAAGGAAAATGAGGGAGGGTCTATATAGATGGACGAGACATACCTAAGAGTGATAGCTTTTGATATTTAAGATCCATCATTCTTCAACCTGGAGAGATTGAGAGTCATGCATAGAATTAAAACATGATGGTTCAAATAGAGGAGTGCTTTTGGAGTACTTTTGTGATCACAAGATACCTCTGAAGTTGAAAGAAAAATTCTTCATGCCGCTATAAGACCAACCATATTTTATGGATCATAGTGTTGGATAATTAAGAACCATGCCTAGAAAGTTAGTGTAACTAAAAGAGAATGCTAAGATGGATGAGTGACAATATATTATAGGATACGATAAGAAATGAATGTATCCGTTGGATGTTATAGGTAAACTAATTAATGACAATAGGAGCGAAAATCGACTTTTAGGTGGTTTGGACATGTGCAACACAGGCCCATATATGCCTCCCGTAAGGATGAGCAATAATATACTAGTTCATGCAGCCATTAGGACTAGAGGTAGATTTAGAGTAACATGGTTTGAAGTGTTAAAGAAGGACATGCATCTTGTTAGCGTTAGAGAACATTTAGAGATCATATGACCCTTAATAGAGCCGAATGGATGAAAATGGTTCAAACAATCCACCTTAGAAATTTGGAATAAAGGCTTTTTTGTTGTTGTGATAGGTGACCGATTCGCCGTGACAAACAAATTGTTCAGTATGTTTTAGTATTTGATGATTGTTGTACCCTCCTAGCAAATTATTACTTTCGCTGTCTTTACTTCCACGTCTCTCATTTTTTTTTCTCTAAGCGGTTACCACCACTGTGTGAATGTGGCAGTACTTTGCAAGATAGTGTATTTTTGTGGAAGATGGGGGTAGTGCCATTTGAGGAGACGATAGGAGAAAATCATATTCTGGTGGTGGGGCATGTGAAATTGAGACCAATAGGTGTAATAGCTATATGATGGAGAGGAATGCCCCTTAACAAACTTGGATTGGGTCTGCAAAAAAGGGTTATGATATTTGCTAATGTTGAGAGGATATGGCCCTTAACAGATCAGGATGAGGAAATGAATTTGTGTTACTTGCGGTAATGACTTCAAGTTTGAATATAAATTTGAAAAACGGTTTAAACTCGAGCTCAGACCAACCTTAGATCTCAAGATCAAGCTCAGCTCACAATACCGGTCTCAAGCTTTGCTCGCTACATTCTCGTTTAAATTGGAAAGATAGATGACTGTCAACTAAGCAAAAGCTTAAGCCCTAAGAACTATAGTATGCCACTTCTTAGAAGTGGGTCACATAATAGACTAACTGTACTCAATAGTATTGTAATTATACAAATTAAGAGATTGCTCATGACCATGACAATGCGGATATTCCTAAGCTCAGATTTGGACTCATTTACTAAACGAACCTATTCTAGATTTAAAATCTAGCTTGGATCCGAGTTTTTTTTAGCCAAAATTTAGCAAGTCGAGCAGCTTGCAAACAGCTTGGCTTATTTTCTCCTTGTGCCCCTTTGAACCTCTATATCAGAAACTTGTTCTTGCCAATGAAGAATACAAATTTACTTCCATTCAGCTTATTATAAGTGATATCTGATATATCCATTATTTGGATATAAATCCTTTTTTGAAAGTTTGAAATTATATTCAAGATCTCTCATGGCACAAGCAATTATGACAATATGCCTCTTTTGCTTGGCTAATTCCTCATTTAATAATACTAATAACAATGCTTCAATGATTTGGAATTAACCATGCATGTTTCCTCTGTACATAACTGATGCTTGGGTGCAATGAGTTGTAGCTGTGTGATGTTGTAGGTTTTAACTGTGGTTTTCACATTTCACAATCCATGTTAGTTGCGTAGGCAGACATATTGACCGTGTTTTTTGTGTTTTCGTGCTAAAAGTGTCTTTTATTTGTAGGAATCAAGAAAGAAGAATATCCAAATAGAGGCATTTCATGTATTCAAGGTAACAAATTCTTTTTGCTTGTGCTAAAAATAAAAATGTCTTTCTTGTTGGCTAACAGTGGTTTGCTTTCATATCCACAGTTATTTGCTGCTAATCAGAACAAGCCATCCGAGATTGCAGCCATATTACTGCAAAACAAAGAGAAGCTTCTTCGGCTCTTTAGTGACTTAAAGATAGATAAAGGTAAGGTAACTTTTCACAGTTTGTGGGATTTAGTGACCCCTGTTATCTTATCTTTGGTCTCCATCCAAATTAACTGAACTTTCCATGCAATCCATGTCTCATTGTATGTCATGTTTATTTCATGTTTCATGTGATGTGTCATCTTCTCTAGGCTTATTTTTGTGTTGTATTTCTTTACTCCTTGGTTGCATGAACTTAAAGTGCATAGTCAAAAAAGCTAGGTCAGGTTACCTGCCAACTAGCCGTCTAGGTTTTATGGCATGACCCTCTCACGTCCATGACTAACTTGGTTAGGAAGTTAGCACCAATACATAGGATGGACATCAGGTTGACATACACGGTAATAAAAGTTTTTTATGGAGATTTATTAATTCTTATGCTCCATAGGTGGCCCTATTTTTGATGGAAGAAGGATTGGATGATGATGATGATTATGTTGGATTTTCTCTATAACCTGGAAATAATTTATTTAATTTGCCACCATTTTATATCGATATAAAATGTCATGATAGAAATTTATTTAATTTGCCTTCCTGGATTTTTATCTTCTGCAGTGGATGAACAATTTGAAGCAGACAAAGCTGAAGTTGTCAAAGTGATCAAATCACTGTAACTTGGAAATAATCCTTGCATGGAGTTTGCTCAACCTGTGAATTTGTTTCATTCATTGTCATCATAAGGGTGCTCTGGCATGATTCTCGTCGACCAGTGTATCTGCCAAGGATGCTATCATGCTTGTCCAAGACAAGTAAAGATGGCGTTCTCTTTATTTTTTACGCTTATATTAGTGATGTGTCTACTGAAATGATCCACATAAGGTTGTTTTTGGATGTTGCTAATTACTAACTTGTTTATATTGATGGCTGTTAAAGTTTGATCGTTGAACGTGCCTAAGTGGCAGTATATATGATCCTATTAATATAGGGCGTAGTATTTGGTATTCGAAGACTTTTTCTACTGCTGTAAATTATTATACCTATTGCTCGCTCCCCCCCCCCCCCCCCCCCCCCCCCCCCCCCCCCCCTAATATTGGTACACTTTCATTTCTTAATATGGATGATATACAAATGGTTGGGTGGTGTAATCGGTCGAAATTGTGAGGCCTTAATTAAGTAGTTCAGAGCAAGAACTCCATCTTTGCTACCAAGTTAGCTTACTGGCCCTTGGTATGTTTCTGCAATCAACTACCCTATGCAAAGGTTACACTGAACTTGCTATTAACCTTTGCATAAATTTTATGTCAACTGGAGAAGCATCAGTTACATGGTCATACCTTAGCATACATTATTGTTTATCAGCTTAATGTACCCTGACAAGTATGTGTTTCCATCAGGAGCAGTGGTGATTTTGCTGTTATGTCTCATAGAATTGCAGCATCCAATGCCCCCATCTGAAGGATAAATTTATGGTCTCATTGAGGGAAGCTCCTTGAAGCTTCTGTATGTCAACCTTCTTCTAGATTTGTCAATTAAACTAATATCATCTTCTTCATCCAGTCAAGGAGCCATAGATAACTTGCCTCATATCATATGCAAAAAAATAAAAATAAAAATTAGTTGCCACTATTATGTGTTTCATTATTTTACTAGATCCTGCTCTGGTCATCGCTACCTGCTCATGTACTATCCCTTCACCTGTGCATCAGGGATGCCACCTACTCTTGCACATGAAACCAATCAATATACATTGCAATAGCATCTTTGAGCAGTTGAATGGGACAGCAATGCGTCTGGCATTTTTGACAAGTAAGATAACCCAGTGGAGCAGGTAGTGTTTGGTTTCAGGCCAGCAACCTCCCATTTGGATTTTTCCTCATTCTCAGAAAAGTAGGTGCATGAAAGTGTCGAAGTAGTTGATGGTAGTTCTGCTTGTCTGTGCCTTGCGGGAAGCAGACTGAAAGAGAATTTTGACCGGATTTGGAAGAGGAGAAGAAACTGGCAAGAATATGGAAAATATTACTGAAAGGAGAACTGATAGAGTTTTATGGGAAGAGTTTGTGTCAACTTGTTTATTATATTTATAGGGAATACATGCTGTTTGAACAATGTCTTCATCAGTGGTTAGGTCTAGCTTTTTGTCTAATGGAGAAATTGACAACCAGCAGCAGCACCAGTTCTATCAATGATAGCTAACACCATGTCCAAATTCCAATTGATCAAAAACCAACAAGATATTTAACTCTCTCGCGCAAATAATACAATGGTAGTAGTAGCAATAGTACATGGAGAAAGAAGTACTCAGCAAGATCAAGATACAGGAAGAAATGTATCCAAATGGCAAGCATAGACATGCATAGCTAGGGAATGTACATCAGCAAAGCCTCCCTCTCTCTCTCTCTCTCTCTCTTTCTCTCTACACCCCCAGATTCTGTCTCCCATAGCCATTGGTGTCGTTCTGAGAGGACGACTTCCCGGAGCTCCTCGACCTCCTCTTCAGAACGATGACCCACGTCAGAACTTCCAGGACCAGTGCAATCGCCCCGAGAAGTACTATAATTGCAATGTAGGTGTCCTTCCATTTCTTCTCGGGATCCAAGATGTCCAGGCCCTTGAAGACGTTGATGACACTCAGGAGTATGACCACGTATCCGACCGAGTGGTGGTACGCGTCCCAGTAGATCCGGTGTTTGTTGTCCTTGTTAGGCCTTAGAAGCAACGCAAATACCTATACAAAATGCCCAGCAACACTTCCATTAGTACTGATAAGTCCAACTGCCATGAATCTATCACACAGCTAAGAGAGGAGAAAATTAGTATGGATAACATAGGGAAATTTTGGTAGAGATAACATAGAAGTCCAACTAGTTGACAGTCCAATCATAATTTAGTACTATCAAATTTGTTGACAGTCCTAAATTATTGGGGGCTTTAATATACTGACAGTGAGTTTCAATTAGTCCTAATCTTTTATAGGACTGTCAATTTGTTGATAGTCCTACATTATAATCCTAGAGCAAAAATTTGGGCTGTTCTCAAGCAAAAAAATTGAGTATATGAAATTGAACTAATTTGCTAATTCTATCCATCTTGGGGTTTCAATAAGACTGTCAACTTTGTTGATAGTGCTAACCACTTATTGGAATGTCAATTTGTTGACAGTCCTACATTATGGTAGGACTATCAACTTTGTCGACAGTCCTAAAGCAAAAAATTTGGACTGTACGAAAAAATAAAATATTTGGACTGTGCTAAGCAATTTTTAAATGTCTATAGAATTTCCCTTGAAGTACCTGAAGAGTGGCTAGGCTGAAGAGAGCAATCCCGATGTTGCGGTGGCCGTGGTACGTGATTCCGGTCGATTCGGAGCCGAGCTTAAGGCCGGTACCCCATCCGGCGACTCCGATGACATACGCCGAGAACTGACAAGCTACATGGAGGTAGAACCAGGCAGGGTCGGCTGATTTGAACACCTTCAGGTATCTTGCTATAATAGCTCCCACAGGCATCAGAACGCCCCAGCTCACTGCGTTCAACACTCCGTGGGTCTGGCAAGAGAAGTAAAAGGAATTTGATCATACTTACATAGCAGGACACATCAAATTGGCACGACACGACACTTACATTCTTGCGTCGGAGGCGCGAATCCCCTGCGGCGGCGGTGGATTCTCCGGACAGGAAGTCGATGGTGCCCTTGGAGAGCGTGTTGTCCCCGCTGGCGGGGTGCGTTGCCGGGAGCCCGCCGCTGAGCGTGCCGGCCTGCCACACGTGGTTCGCCTTGGTGCTGTTCTTGGGCAGCTGGAGGTTGGCGTAGATGGTCATGAAGCCGCCCGCGTACTCGGCGGCGCGGCTGTACACCGGGAAGCTGAGGGTGACGTTCTTGATGGTGGGCTGGTAGCTGTCCAAGGTGGTGGTGTAGACCGTGATGGGGGCCCCGTTGTCCGAGGAGGAGGGGAAGGCGAGGAGGACCTGCGCTTCGAGCATGCCGGAGGAGGAGGGGTTGAGGCCCCAGCCGACCCAGCCGGTGGGATCCTGCTTGGCGCGGTAGGCGACGTCGACGGTGGCGTCGGAGGGGTGGTAGGTCCAGTGGAGGGAGGCGCCGAGGTGCGGCAGGCTGTTGCAGGAGGTGTACGGCCTGCTGGAGGCGGAGGAGAAGACGACGGACGTGCACGTCTCCTGTCCCATGCAGGCCGTTATGGCGGCATGCAAGAAGAAGAACAGTAGGCAGCAGAGCATAGATTTGCTGGCCATGATGATTTTACGTAAGAGCAAGAGTGGTCGAGGAATGGATGATAAGCAAGCTAAGTTTATATATATGGGAAAGAGGAGAGGGGGAGAGGTGTATATATATATATGTGGTTGGTTGGGAGTTGTTTACTTGTTAGGTTGGAAGTTTCTTTTGTATATGCTCCCAGTCTTTTTCATGTTTCCTTTTTCGAAAGGTGAACTTAGTGAAGTTGAGTTACATTGTTAGTAGATGGAAGTGATCGGGAAGTGAGTTGCGCACGTACTATATTGGAGTCGAGCTGCTTTTAACTTCCACTGCCAACTTTCTTTCTTGCTTGCTTTGATCTGCAGTTGAGTACTGTACCTTTTCAACAACTGACACTGTCCATGGTTGCGGTAGGAACAGTGCCGGCACCGGAGGTTGGATTGTCATAACGAGAGCTAATTTTTATTGTTAAATATAAATTTAAGTTGAATTTGGACTAAGTCGGCTTTAGGAAAAATAAATAGTTTGGAGGATTATCTTGTGAAAGGGTTACACAAAGTCCAAAGTCTTGTCGAGATTATCATTGAGACAATTATGGATACAACGGTTTGGTTTCCGGTTCTGATGCGGGAATCATTCAATTGTAGTCGGCTTCTAATTAACCCGACCTTAGAGAGCAGAGTACAGGGAACATGGAATGCTGCTATTGCGCGCAATCTGGCTGTCAAGGTTCCCTAGGAAAAAAAAAGAGAGCAACATATCGAGAAAGATGGGAGTGTTGTCAGAAGTCTACCAAGACAACATGAAAACTAGCTTTTTTCTATTGAACAAGGACTAGAAAAAATAAATAAATCTAGCTATATCGAATAGTACTTGATATGAAAATAAAATAAAAAAAATAAAAAATTCCAACATGATTAGACTGAAAATGTGCGATCGTCACTTCCTAAATGGATGCTGCCTAATTTGATTAACTGTCTTCCGACCAAGTTTGAATCAGTCATTTTAATGCCTTTCTTCCCTTATTTGTTAGACTAGTGAATAACCCGTGCCATAATGGCACGGACACGAATCCGGCCTTCTCGATGTAGGCGTGCAGGCACCGGGCCAGCGCCAGAGACCCGAGTCCGACGAAGGCGGACACGGCAAAGATCACAGTGGCGGCGCTCGAGGCGGCGTGGGGCCTCATGGAGGCGAAGAAGCGCAGGGCCGTCGCGGATAGTCCGAGGGCGGCGAGACCCGAGACGACGGCGGTCCAGGAGACGACGTCCCTAAGTGACATTCCGTCGAACACCCGCAGGGCGTGGTCTGCGGAGCCGCGTCGGGAGTAGGCGGTGAGCAGAACGGTCTGCACGAAGGGGTCAGACTGGAATCCGAGGAGGAGGGTGTGTGCGTGGAATGACCTGGTGGCGGCGGAGCAGTTGGGAGTAGATGGAGAGTGGGTCGGCGGAGATAGCGATGGCGGTGTTGAAGGAGAAGGGGTTGGGGTTGATCATGGCGGAGAAGAGGGAGGCGGCGAAGGAAGGGTCGGCGTCGGCGGTACGGTGGAAGAGGCTGCTTGCGACGAAGGGGTTGCGGAAGAGACCGACGACGACGACGTGGGCGAGGATGGAGCAAAGGCGGCGGAGGGAGGGACGGTGCAGGAGGAGCTGGAGGCGGGGGTGCCGTTGGAACAACCAGTTGCTCCGCACCCAACATGGGACCTCCTCTCTTATAGAGAGAGGGGCAATTTAGTCCTTTCATCATCGTTGAATCAAAGCACATGGGTCGGACAAAAAATCCACTGTTCTTTATATTATAGACTAGTGGATAACCCGTGCCATAATGGCACGGACACAAATCTGGCCTTCTCGACGTAGGCGTGCAGGCACTGGGCCAGCGCCAGGGAGTTCCGGACGGAGACGCGCCTCCGAACCCAGCCTTCTCGACGTAGGCGTGCAGGCACCGGGCCAGCGCCAGGGACCCGAGTCCGACGGAGGCGGACACGGCAAAGACCACGGTGGCAACGTTCGGGGCGGCATGGGGCCTCATGAAGGCAAAGATGCGCAGGACCGTCGCGGGGCTCCGAGGGCGGCGAGGCTCGAGATGACAACGATCCAGGAGACGACGTACCTGTGCGGCATTCCGTCGAACACCCGCAGGACGTGGTCGGCAGAGCCACGTCGGGAGTAGGTGGTGAGCAGGACGGTCTGCACAAAGGGGTCGGACCGAAATCCGAGGAGGAGGACGTGTGCGTGGAGCGACCTGGTGGCGGCGGCAGCGGTGTTGAGCAAGGAAGAGAAGGTGTGGGAGTCGAGAGGGACGCGGCGGCGAAGCATTTGGGAGTAGATGGAGAGTGGGTCGACGAAGATGGCGATGGCGGTGTTGAAGGAGAAGGGGTTGGGGTTGGTCATGGCGGAGAAGAGGGAGGCGGCAAAGGAAGGATCGGCGTCGGCGGCGCGGTATAAGAGGCTGCTTGCGACGAAGGGGTTGCAAAAGAGGTCGGCGACGACGGCGTAGGCGAGGGTGGATCGGAGGCGGCGGAGGGAGGGACGGTGCAAGAGGAGTTGGAGGCGAGGGTGCCGTTGGAACAACCGGTTGCTCCGGACCCAACAAGACCTCCTCTCTTATAGAGGGACAATTTAGTCCTTTCATCATCGTTGAACCAAAGCACATGGGTCGGACCAAAAATCTACTGTGCTTTATATTATAGATGTTGCTAATTGAGATTTTTAAGTATTCATTGACGTCTTTTGACCATTTGGTCTGCCGATAACTGTCATAAAATTTCACGAAACTTACCTTTCAGTCATAAAAATTAAACATAAGCAATGGAAGATTAGGGTCCCGAGGGAGGGGGGGGGGGGGGGGGGGGGAGGGGCTGTGGATTTTGGTTGAGAATTAGGAAATTTGAAGACGAGAGCTCTTGATCCATATATTGAATAGTAGTAAAACAATCTATTAACCTTAGGATATTAAATATTTAATGCAAAAATAATATTTCTACTACGTTCGTTCTCCTTCTTCCTTTTGTAGCCTCTAGATGAAGGCACAGAACTCTTGTTACCATAAATTTGATACGGACCAACACCAATAGCAGATGAAAAAGTCCATAAACACTGTATTCAAGTCCAAACACTTTAACATGAAAGGAGGAGATTTCAACTCTCAATGCAGTCGTACAGTTATTTACGGGCTCGCTAAGCAATAACAGAAGCTTTTGGCAGCTCATCGTGAGCCTAAAAAACAATGACTACTAGAAACACATCTTTCTTTGTCAACATTGTGCCATTATCTGTATTTATAGCTCGACCGAGATCACCAGTCACAAATTTCAGTGTTCTCTTGGAAAAAAAAGGGGTCATTTCTACTATACACTTGCATTTGCCAATGAAGATCTCCCTACATTGAAATGAAGTTGAATAAATGGAATTTGGGTTATGAACCAGATTTAAGTTTTCTTGGAATCAACCCAAACACGAATCAAAGAATTCAGATTTTGGGTTATAGTCTTCTAGGCATGGCATGACAGTTTGTTTACTAAACCAAGCTCTAACTCATAGAGTTGAGTTAGTTTTTAGAGATCGACCCAAATCCCATTTCGGGGAAACTTCCGGTAGAGTTATCCCTACACAGAAAGAATACTGGGAATTGCAAAAAATATATAAGATTGTTAGCTACCAATTCGAGATCGAGATACTGGAGGTTTTACTGATGTCGAGCATTTGTAGACTGCACAGTTGAGCATTATAAACTTCGGCGTAGCTCTCACAATCTTCCTCAGGAAATGATGTGGTCAGTTGTATCCAACAAATGGTCGGTTCTGAGTTCTATCCTAACATCTTTAGTTGCACCTAATAAAAAATAGAGCAGAAAATAATCCGTTCTGCCAGTAACGTACATAGAACCAAGTAAACAAACGAGTAATGCTACAGTTACAACCAAATGCTTACAACCCTCTTACAACCTTCACCCATTGCTGACATGTGGGCCATGGTCCACATGTCACCACATGGGTGAGTGGTTGAAAAAGGGTTGTAAGCATTTGGTAGTAGACTTAGCATTATTGTAAACAAAAATATATCAGCACTTGAGTGCTTCTATTTCACGATACATTAGGATGCATTGCAATATAACAACATTCAGAACTAATCAAGCATCTACTCCAGAAAAAGTCCAGAAAATTTGTGAATTTGATAGAACAGGAAACAGGTTTGTCTCTCAATTTACACAATATTTCTTCTAACCTTCAAAATATTAGCAAGCATCAAAACTCCAACCAAATTGAAATCACAGGCAGGTAGAACTACTAGACTTGGGCAAGGATTTGCAGAAGGAAGAGAAACCCTCTCCGATCTCAGTTGGAAGAGGGAGAGTGAATGGGGGAAGAACGTTGTGGGGATCTATCATAATGTTCTTACCTGCTGCGAGAGGGTATGCCAATGCAGGCTGTTGCTTGTTGAACCTTTCCATGACACATGAGAAGACTCCCATAGTGAGGCAGCTCTGCAGTAGAGCCTGTGGTGCACCTGGGATGGAAGGGGAAGAACAAACTACTACTCAGGACATTTAAACAAGTCACGGATATAGCTAACTTAATATAATTAAGAAGAAGAAGAAGAAAATACTTCCTCGTAAGTACCACACAAGCAACATGAACCAAAACATGGAAGTATTTTGGTCATATCCTCGCATGCTTGTATAAACGATACACAATATTGGCAAACTAGTAAAATGTTCTCTCTAACGAATTCTGGAAAATCAAATGTACAACATGTGTTTGCGGAAATTTTAAAAATGTTGTGAGTTTTCTTTGATGATAAATATTAGAAAAGCTAAAGGTCAGAGAAGCACTCTCCTCTAGTTACACATACTCATATACATCCTTAGTTTCCACGAAAGCCTACAAACTTCAAATATTGGGCAGAAGGAACCACAGTTTTAGACCACATGCAAATTTATTCACAAAGATGAGATAAGTTTATCTAGTGCATAATGTCAATTCCATCTGCTCATTATAGCTAATGTAACCTATGTTATAATCTAGTCTCAGTAAATGAGTAGGTGTTTATAATCTAACAACTAAAGCCTCACCAAGTTAATAGTAAAGTCGATAAGTTAAACTAATAACTTCAAGTTTACACAAATGAACTAGTAAAGTCCCTTTACCCAATAAAATTAGATCAGACTTCTAGGAGATCCCCACTATAAGGGGGCTGTTTGGTAGCCCGAAAGTGAGCAGGAAGTTGTGGTTTTTTTTGTACTTTGCTGAACTCAACTGAGTTCCGGTGTTTGGTAGGTGAGGGATTGAAGGAGTTCAGGACGCTGCTGCTGCTGCTGCTGCTGCCGCCAAGGCTTGTGTTGGGGAGGGGAAGAAGAGAGAGAGAGATGATTTGGGGGAGTGGGAATTGAAATGACAAAATCAGTGAATAAATAGAAGTAGAAAATTTAATGATAATAATAATAATAATTATTATTATTATTATCATCATTATGATTATTTATTACTATTATCATTATCATTATTGTGTGATTAACAACTAATTATATATTAAAAATAATTAAGAAATAGTTAAATTGTTCATTTAAAAATTATTATTATCATCTTCAACAACCACTTCATTACAACAACCAAACAAATGAACTACTATTTGACTCACTTTCAAGTTTGAGTTCATCAAATAACCAAACTCACTATTTATCCACTTTCATATTTTACACTTCAAAGCAACCAAACAAGATTTTGAAACTCAAAAACTATGCACTTGCAATGCATATGCAATTGCACACTTTCAATACCCAACACTTCTGTGAACCAAACAGGACCTAAGTCCATAAGAGAAGAAAAAAAACTTATTGACTTCGTTTAAATTCGCCTATAGAGGTTAGCAGCAGATGGGCACTTGGATGAAATGGCATAGCAAATTCCAACTGCTGCAGAGACTACAGTGAGAGATGTCCCAATAATTCACCTTTTCTGTCTTTGAAACCCCTAACTGTTAGCAGGAAGAGTAAATCGCATTGTACATAAGTTATGATTCTAGACAATTTTTATGAAACCATAGTTATTATGGTCTGAACTTCCATCTGAGAGGCAATCCACAGTAGTAACTTGGTAAGCCTCAAGTGCCCCCACTCAACACACACCCCACAGCCAAAAAACAAACGAAGAGAAACAAACAGACAAAAAACCCACGCACACGCACACAAAAAAGGAAATGCAAGAAATCGACCCTAATCCAGAGAAAAAACCAGAGCAAGAGGAGACTTCAACACGAAGATTGAATTTGGAAAACAGGTGACATGATTATAAACTACTTTACCAGGTTACACTGGGATAGGAGTGGGTCTTATGGTTGAAATAGAATTTTCCCAAAAAATAGATGTTGAATCTGGAAATTTCCAGTAAACAAGTTTTAGTATTTTAGAAAAAGAAATTTTTGAAGTGTGCAAGGGAAATAATTACGATATCAAGGCAGGTGGATTTACATCCAGGATGCCAAGAACTAGGATTTGGAGACAATTCACCATTAGAATTTAGAAAATTAGGTTCCAAAAAGTAAGACCCTTTGCCTTTATCCCTTATTGTGGCAGCTTGTGAGGGAAAATGAGGAAACTGGGCTCAGTCCAAGGCTCCTACAGTACGAAATGTAATGGAAAGAGAAATGAAAAATGGAGCACAGTATGCCACTTTTTATGGGACAGAATGTTGGGGTAGGCTTCTTCAGAACGCTTAAAGTGGAATGTAAGTGTGCGACTGAGTTTTTTTTCCTTGATTTATAATGGGGATAGTCCTATTGATTAATTCAAACCAGGTGCATGTACTTTTTCTCCATTAATGGTGTTGAATCATGTCCGTATTTATAATCAAAACAATCAGACGTATGTTACTAGGATTAATTTTGATTGGCTTTGGTTTTGTCATGTAGGAATGTTACATTAGCATTCTTGAACGAGAATCTTTTCAGAAGGAAATTGCAGAATGCAAATCGTTAGAACCTTAGATTTATGGTAACTCTGGTTCAGTCAAAATAAAAATTGGAGAAAACAAAGCCAGATTATACTCCATACCGCAAGTCGCAAGATATGTTCCAGATAGTCGTCGACTCTTAACTATATGGGGTCCACACGCAGGAAAGTTTTCAGAATGTGGACCATCGTTAAATCCTTTCTGTTGCCTAAAGACAAAAAAAATATTCTTTTGGGGGCAAATTATGTTTCCTGGAATAAGCCTCTTGCAATGTGGCTCTCATAATCAATAGTGGAGTAGCTGCATCACTACTCCTCTGTAAAGCTTCTAATCTCAGCAACAGTTGTGCACCACTCCAATTTCGTATTAAAGAATTCAGTGCATAAAAAATGACGAGTCATCTAAAACAGTTTAGGTCTTTCAAAGTCAACTTTTTCAAATAAGTTTCATGCGAATTACAAACTATCTGACTGCTAATTACACCAGAAACTACATCTCTTGTGTGAAAGAAAAAATATCGATTTGTACAATCATGTTTGTAGGCTTAAACCTTTCTGCCATTCAAGTAAACAGGAGAACCTTTGTTTTGTTTATTTAAGTGTCAGAACATTTATGGAAAATATATTTGTAGATAGATACGAAGGAATCAAGATACAACAGGAAATCCTTTAAAAAATTGGCGTCAGCTACATGAATCCTTTTCTTCCATTTTGTTCTATCAAGAGTCATTCCTTTCTGACATCAACTAATGCCCCATATGTTTGTTCACAACCTCAATCCAAGTTTGTTTACGCCTAACCCTAATTCTAACAACTTCTCCAACTACTAGCAAGCTACTAAAATGGAACTATCCAATGAGAGAAAATAATGAGACAAGAACCACCACAAAATATAACTTCTCTAACTAATAGCAAGCAAGTAAGCTACTAGAATGGAACTAGCCAAAGGAAGAAAATAATAAGACAAGAACCACCACAAATCTAACACTTAATAGCAAGCTAGTACAATGATCTAGCCAACAAATGAGCAGTTTCAAGTGAGGAAATAATAAGACAAGAAACACCACAAAATAGACCGACACAAACAGTTAGAAAAGGACCCTCTTACATAATCAATTAATAGCCAGTTAAGTCTTTAGATCTCCCCAAACACAAAATTACTATGCTTAAGGCCATTAAAGAACCTGTGAATAGGAAAAAATCAGTCCTCAACAATCTTGTGCAAATATCTTATGAGGTTGTTAGGTAACACAAGGATAATCACGTTCTGTAATACCATGGAATTTGAGAGCTCTTCTGTGATGTGTCATTGTGCATCACTAGAGCATGAAGCCTAAGGAGCTAGAGAGGACTCATATATTATCATACTAAAGAGTCCGCCGCATAACAAGAACATCCCAGTTACACGAGGCTTCCACTAATGCAGTGTATAGACTATAGAGAGGGTCAAGTTGTACGCAAACCTTACACCCAATAATGGAGCTCGCCAAGCATCAAGCCTTACCGTAGTGCCAAACAACGCCCTTACATATAATAAAATAAAATAACCGCAATTAAATAATAGTAAAATAGAAGTATAATTCAAATGAAGCACAACAACCATGTGTTTTGTATAATCCTAAAACTACTATTTTTTTTCATAGGTCAACATGACCCTACTCATAATGTTACCTATATTCTCGATATGATGCCATTAGCTGCTTTTTACAGAACTTGTATACATCCTACGCACCATATTACCATGGTAAATCATAGTACATCTTCCGCGCACCACATTACCATCAAGAGCAGATCCACATGCAAGGGTAAGGGGGCTCAAGCCCCCACTGGATTTCAGGAAAAAATATCTGTTAGGTTTATTCGATAGTCACACAAAATAGTCAAATAAAACATGGGCATCTACTATTCAAGCGTGGGAGTTCTTGAGTTCGATACTCGGATCCCCACCTCACCAGCACAGACACACACATTAGACATGGTTTATAAAAAAAATTCCCTAACTTAGCCTACAAAATCCTTAAAACTTTTCTCTCTCCTACGCGCTTACCCATTTGAAAAAATTTATTCATTTTTGGTTTGTTCTTAATTTTTAAAGATTATTGCTAACAGTTGTCCATTTTCAGATTGTATAATAGTCCTTGTATATATTAGCTAGTTGGAATTGTCAATATAACCATATTGTAAGCACCTTATGAACTATAATTCCTCGATCCTACCCCGACTACCATGGTACATCATAAACTGGTAATGTATACACATTGCAGTAATCTTGTAGCACATATCTGATAGATAGAATATCTTCCAGCTATTCTGAAAATACTTAAACTAACCCAACTTCTACACGCTAGGTTTAAACTATGACTACAGACCGTGCATATGTATTTATAACCAACTCGGTGAAACTTACAAGAGAATTCTGTTTGATCAGATTATGATGTAAAATGATACAGTAAGAATCAAGAAACACTTCTTGCAAGACAATAAACCACAAAATGGCACAATGCTACATACCCATCAATTTACTGATATGCAGACTACTTACTACAAGTAACATACATTAAAAGGTTAGCCAAGACGATCTGCAGAAAATGGTTCTGTAAAATGTATATACCTGGAATACTCAAAGCAAGACCAGTGCAACAACCTGCTACACCCGCATTGATTACTGCAATGAGAGAACATCTGTTAGAAACCACAGGATAAACCAACACATCACTTGTAATTGATAAAAAAGGTTTCAAATGGCAATTATGCAATACCATCATCTTTTCCGCGCAGCCTCTTCAAGAAGCAAATAACTAGACTGTGTACACCTGATAGAATCGCAAACGTCTGCATACGACATGAAAAAGATAACGTTAATACTACACAACTTCCTTAGCATAAAAGTATAACAACTGTAAATCAATCAACCTTAGCAGAAGCTCCCGCGTCTCCAAAGGAGCGTCTGAAACCATTCTTCTTCATCAACCCCGAACCTAATACCCATCAAGAAAACAAAACAAAACAAAATGTCATGGCAATTGAAAGCTAAGTTATTTTGCAGAATGGAAGCAAAAGTTTAAATGCCCAACACTCGTGATTTATGTTGCATGGGCACGGATTCGACACGACACATTTCAAACACGATGACACGGATTCAACACCTATTTTGGTGTTTACTAGTGTATTTTGGAGTGTCCGTGGTTGTGTATATGACACGACAAGGATAACATAAATTTTCGAGTGTCAATGCTTCTTAGCTTGTGATCGGTGTCTTAAACTCTTAAGTTTAGCCTGTATGAACTGAATTGCCACTGGAACTCAAACCACAACCCGTGATAAAATTAAGGTTTAGAAGTAAGTATGGGATAAATATTGCACGACACATGCTCATCGGGACGGTTACATACCTTTGCACTGGTTCTGATGTATATATAAATTTATAAAAAGTGGTCATCAATGGTTCGTTCTCTAAACTCGCAGAAGAAGAAAATTAATTAGTACAAAAAAATCTATTCAATTATTACCACTCGGTGCCCTGAAATTTCTCTATGTTTCTACATTTAATCCAACACTTGTTCTCAAAAATCCAAATTTACTAAAAAAAAAAAAAAAAAATTCTCAAATTCCTGGAGAGAATGATCATATATTTTTGCGTCTCCAAATTAATTTTGGCGTGACCGCGTCGTGTCCGTGTTCCTAGACAACGATCGAGTCCGGAAAATGTATTTTAAGAAAGGGTTTTAGGGATAAAATCACCGTAGCCGACGAACGAGCCGAGGAGGGCGCCGGCGGCAGAATCGCCGGCGAAGCGGAAGAAGCATACGAGGGGGGCGGCGGGAGCAGAGTTAGGGTTAGGGTTTGCGAGTATGGAATTGTTAGGGTTTCGGCTGGTATTCTCCGTCCCCGTCTCCTCCGAGTCGGATAAGTCGGTACCGTTATCGGGTTTCGGGGAGGACGATACCGTCGCCATCTCCGCCTTTCTTTTCTTTTCTCTCTCTTTTTGTTGTTGCTTTTTTTTCCGTTCGGATGTTGTTGGTTTCTTGGTTTTTTTTTTTTTTTATATCACGTGGATTTCACGTGAGGGAAGGTTGGTGATGGCCGTTGGATATTTTGGAGATCACTATGATTGTGATCATGTGATGGGATATAAAAGCAGGACAAATTTGTAACTATAAATACCCTCACCAAACTGTGGGTCTTGTGGTTACGAGGTAGGGGTGAGCATATAACGGTTGAAAATCGAAAACCGAATCGAAATATGACAAACGGTTCAGTTTTTTGGTTATCGGTTCAGTTTACGGTTTAAAATTTTAAAAATTTGAAATAACGGTTCGATTTTCGGTTCTTCATCAGAAAAATTGAACCGAACCGAAAACCGATTTAGATTTAGTAATTATCAAACTATCCACAATATACATATACTAATGTTTATTAACCCCTAATTGAGCGCACTCTCTTCTCCTATTCTATGTCGGTGCTTCTTTGAGCACTCTCTCTATCTACCATCAATCTATATATACTAATATCTTTCACTCTATATAATATAACAATTCATAAATACAATAATGTCATATATTTTTAAAAAAAAATTATTTAAATAGGTTCATTTTGCTAAAAACTTGAAGACCATGCACATTGGCCAATGAAGCCGAACCGACCGAAAACCGAACCGAATTAATTCGGTTCGGTTTTGTTCGGTTTTTATAAAAACGGTTCGATTTTCGGTTTTGAGAAATACGATTTACGGTTATTTCGGTTTTCACATATTCGGTTCGGTTTGAACCGAACCGAACCGATGCTCACCCCTATTACGAGGCTCTCGTGGTTACAGAGAAAATGTATAAGATTCCGACTGTCGGGGACGCATCCAGAAATTATAACTAGATAGGCTATCAAATTTTTGGATGGGCTAGAAGTAGATAAATCCATACAAAAAAAAAATTATATAGAAAAAATATGTAAAATAAAAATTTTTGGGGTGGGCTCCTGCCTGCCGACTGTACGACATAAGAATAGTGGATCGAGTAATGCAGCGTGTACTAAATCTCGTATTTTTCTAATTTACAACTTTTATTATAAACTATTAAAATCATAAAGTTGTTAAGCTAAACTGTAATAATTGGAAATTAAGGTTCTGTTGGGGATTTATATTTTGGAACACTCGAGTTTTAAAAAGAACCCTTTTTTTTTGTAAAACAGAGTTTTGCTAATCAGACAAAGATAAAATTAATTCCTGGTGTTTGGAATTTGGTTTTGTAAATCAAACAGAGATCAACTAATTTCTGGTATTTGGAATTTGGTTTTGTAAACCAAAAGGTGTTTGGATATGTATAATAAAAACCATGTTTTGTACTGAGAAATTGCCGAACAATCATATTTCTAGATAATAAATAGATCACAGTTCAGATTTTGCTAGAAAGTGTTTGGATATACTAAGGTCAGATTTTGCTACAGGCATCAGGAACGTTTTCTGCATTTTCACATTCTGCCAACCAAATAGATCAGTCCACAAATCTTAGATGACTCATGACTGCCAATGCTAGAGTGAGCTACACATGGCTTCTTTTACAGAATAATTACAGAATAAGCTATAACTTTTCCCTTCCGTTTAGTTGTCATTGCAATTCGATCCATAAAATATAGATAGTACAAAGTTTAACTGCCGTAACAGCAAAATTTACAAAAAAGGAGACTGGAAATGCAGCAAGCAGCTTGCAATAAAATTACGAGTCAAGGCGTGCTATGGCGATAACAATGTTAATTTCGATTCCAAGCATAATATATTTTCTCTGCTCGTAAGTACAGAAGTTCATGGCGCTGCAGCAGCTTGCATAAGTAGCTCTGAGTGTCGTCACTTTGAAGACCGAAATGTGATACTCCCTTGGGAAGTCAATCGAGAAAGATGCATTACCATTCATTTACCATCAAGACAAATTCCTGAATATAGTCCAGAATTTTCAGTTAAAGGGTCAAAAGGACAAATGATAGTAATGGAATCTACGACATGTATTGGTTAGCTAAGTTGCCTGTCGAGACTATTCGTTTTCCAAAAGAAAACTCTTTTGCAGGCAACTCCAGAGTTACCTGTAAAATATGAAAACAAGAATAATATGAAGATAAATATGAAATATCATTTCTGACAACCATTGACGCAGATAGATTTCTGACCTGGAATAATGGATTTCAAGTTGCAATAAACTACTAACAAACTATTGCAGATATTGTGGTAGCAATATGATGCAACAGTTAGGATTATATTTGTAGTTTTGCCAATTAACAATAAGAAAGAAAACAATTAAGAAAGAATGTGTGCTAACCTCCTTAAAGACTTCACTGTAAGAAGCACTAACAAAACCCTGCAACGAACCAACAATTTTGAGAATAGTATAGTGAGAGTGAGACACAGAAGAGTTAGTTGAGAGAGAGACCAATTTACGGAAAAGTTTAAGGGAAGCAGTGTTGGATTCTCCAATTTTGACTCGGAATGTTTGGATTCCATACTTCTCAACTGCAAATGCCATCATGAGCAAGACTGCTTCCTCTCCAAGTCCCTTGCCTCGGCTATTTTTAGTAAGGAGCATAAAGGGGTTAGGAATCAAACTATTAACAACTTATAAAAGGAGAGAGTAGGAAATTAGCCTGTAAATAGAGAAGCTTATGTGATAAATGTATGCACTATACACCATGTTTAGCAATTGTACGAGGTTTCATACATATTTTTCTCACCTCAAGACACAGAAAGATAAACCTAGCTTTCTGAGGGCATAATCTATGTCTACTTAAAATGGGTGTGATTCTCATGTACGGTAGAATAGATGTTATTTGAGATATTAAAAGTTGTATGATATCTGAAAATAGAATCATGTAGCTTATGTCTCACCACAAGACCCGGCAACAAAAATGCCACCATCATTTTTCCTTCTCAACTAGTGTAGTTTAGGTGCAAATATACGAATACCGTTGATAAGTAAGTTACAACATTAGACGTTCATTTTGAAACTGCACTCACAATCAACAGTAATGTGCATATAATGGTTGAGGTTTCCATCTTTCCTGCGTCTGCTACAGAAAACTTCGGGATGACAGAGGTCAGAAGTGTGAGGAATGTTTCCTCCTTGACGACGAATATAACAAAGCACAAATTAACCCGAACAAATAACATCAAACACAAACATGCAATATAGTGTGGTTGACCAAAATCGGCCTACATCCACGGAGCAACGGTAGAATACTTTATTGAATCAATTAGGGGCTGTTTGGATAGAAGTAACTCTTTGAAAGTGTAAAAGTGACACTTACATCATGTTGAGTTGCAGTACACTTGCAGCAGGTGACACTTTCAAAAATATGTTTGGATAGAGTTCTTTTTCTCCTGCAAGTGAGAAAAAGGTGATCGATTGTTTGGATGGTTGTTGAAAGTAGAATAAAATGAGTTCGGTTGTTTGGATAGTTGTTGAAAGTGATAAAAATTACTGAAAATTAATTAATAAATAATAAATAATTATAATTATAATTTAAATATTATAATTATTATTATTATTATTATTATAGGATAATAATAAATTATTATTATTATTATTATTATTATTATTATTATTATTATTATTATTATTATTATTATTATCATAACTAAATTAATTGCGATAATTGAGTGATCAAAAAATTAATTATCATAATTAAATTAAATTAATTATCATAAATAAATTAACAACAAATACTTAAATCCACACCTTGGATTCATCTTCACTTATGTTGCTTACTTCTTTTTTTCTCTTTTTCTCTCTCACTAGTTTTGCTTGGTTCCCAAAAAAAAAAAAAAAAAACAGAAGAGCAGTAGCAAGAATCCGCCGGTAGCTGCGAGCCCGCCTCTCCCTCGGCCTCAACCGCAGAGCGCGGACTCCAAGAACTCCTCCTCTGGCCTCGACCGCGAGTCCCTCCTCCCTCCTCCCTCGAGTCCCTCCCGCCTCTCCCTCAGCCTCTGTCATGCCCCGATCCGAAAAATCGCTCGTCCTCGCTAGATTTCACCCGAGTCATCGTCCTCGCTGGGGCGTGATGCCGCACGAGCCGGGAGTTGCGCTCGTGCAAGGCAAGATAACAGGTTCATATAGTGTTTATCTCAAATTGATAACATAAGCAGAGGAAGGAAACAAAGTATAACATAAGAATCTCTTTTATTGATAACAAACTGAAGATTACAAATGCTCTGAATAGCCCAACATATATGCCAATTGGCTATAACGCTCATGATCTCTCTAGCTCACAAAGGATTACATTGTTCCATATATTATGCCTCTTTATAGCCAACAAGTAGTCTTCGGCTAAACATCTCCATGTCGCAAGTCCGAACGCCTATGCGGTAGCTCCCTCTTGAACGCCAAGGACTCCATGCCTCGGCACGTCCAAGCCAAGC
The DNA here is from genome assembly GCA_029216955.1 of Iris pallida. Classification (NCBI taxonomy): domain Eukaryota; kingdom Viridiplantae; phylum Streptophyta; class Magnoliopsida; order Asparagales; family Iridaceae; genus Iris; species Iris pallida. The sequence continues at coordinate 744,664 of JANAVB010033417.1, forward strand.
TCCGCCCCGAGCCGAACATACCTGAACCTGCAGACAAACTAGTGGAGGATTAGTGCTTTCGTCCTCGCTTCGCACTGATCAAGACCCGCTCGCACCCAAGCCAAACACTAAGTATATTTCGTGGAACATGCAACATTATTTGGTTATCTTGCTAATTAGCCTTAGGATCAGTTTCATGACAATATTCGACATAGCAACTTAATATAATTGTGTCCCATATCGTGTTTCTACAGCAGATACAGTTAGACATAATATAAACGTAAGCATAGTGATCGTGCTCATCTCCGTCCCGTTTTGCTTAGCCTGCAATGGTTAGACTTTACATAATGAATCCTTCAATTCATGCAACCAATCATAAACCTAGCCATATGCATATGGGTAGCAGGCCCTGCGCCTGCACCCAACTCGAATCTCAGCCCACCGGCCCTATCTATATGAAGGTCACGGTGTTTCGCACCGTAATGGACTTGGCATCTCTTATGTGTAAGCCTATGATCGCTTCGATACGGGTTGCTAGCCCAATGTCCGAAGAATCCCAAACTTACTGATATCATAGCTTATCACAACACTGGACGGTCGCAAACCGTCCGAATGATGTGCACCATAAATACCATACATAATTTTCTCTTAGGCCGAACGGTCCCGGTGCCCCGGTCGTAACCGTCCGATGGAAGTCGCACCCGTGCACGGGCCATCCGAGTCCATTGACCATGCAATACGCGCCATAGCATACAAATCGTACATTTCAACCAATCTCACGTTCCATAAACATAAACATATCCATCTCTTTCTTAAGTCCCTTTGGTGTTATGTCCCAATACATCCGTATTGATGCACGACGCCCAACGGCTTAGACATCTCGTACTCATACTCAACGCGTTCCATTCATAGTTATTCACATAGCCTAATTTCGTAGTTACTTGGTCATTTCCTAGCTTCTGTGCACGAGGGCACGCTCAGCGCCGTAATCAACGTTCTCGACCTAGTGTTCAATGTTCTCGGAGTCGTGCACGTGATGCACATCTCGATATTGTCTTTCAATGTTCTACCATCACCGCCCTACCGCGACCCGTACACTTGATGCACGTCGCTTCAATTGTTCAATGTTCTACCTTAGTGTTCGACACATACGAAGACCTTTAATCGCCCGAGCCATGCTCGCTAACATAATGGTAATTTACGCATACAATGATATGTTTTATTAGACGTGAAGGAATAGGGAGAGAGAGTCAAGAATCCGTCCACCTTAAGTCGATACGCCTTGTCGTTTCGCCCAGCTGGAGCGGCTCGATTCCATAACTTGGTTACATAGCTAACTCTCAGACTTAGTCATTCCTTTGAACTACTCGATTGATTTTGCCTACCGTGCCCATGCCACAATCCGTTGCAAGGCCACGATTTGGTTTCGCGGACACTTCACTGAATAAGGCAAAATGCCGGCCTCTTATCGTCCAGCGTAAAAGCATAGCCTGCACACCAGATCAACTAAAATCAGCACTTGTGTGAAACCTAGTTTTGATATGTTATTTATTATTATTTAATATTATTACTATTATTAATATATATTGTGGGTTCGAAAATTATTTTCAAAATAATAATTCGGTTTTTGTTTGCCTGACCCGAGCCTGGACCAGTTCGAACCCAACTTCCCGAAACCCATTTGGAACCCATTCCATTTTATTTGAAAAATCCTGATTTCTTATATATATATATATATATATATATATATATATATATATATATATATATATATATATTTTTTTTTTTCCCATGTGCTGGTCCACCCGTTGGACCAGCATCTCCCCTTTCCCCCTCATTTCCCTCTCCTACTCTCACTCCCATCCTTTCCCCCTCCCTATTTTCCTCAGCCACTCTCCCATTTAAACACACGTTCACCAACACCACTCCCAAACAGCAACTTCCCACACCCCACAAAACTCCCCACCACACAAAGTCTCCTTTTCTCGTACTCCCCTCTCCCAAACCTCCTCCCAACTCCAGAGCAAACTCCCCACTCACAAACCCTCCCCGAGTTCCCTTCCGGCCATCCGCGCCGACCCGTCGGACCCCGATCCGCCCAGCGCCTCCCCTCCGGCCGACTCCCGGCCAACCCGCGCGCCGCCCCGACATCCTCCCGGCCGCCCGCGGCCACCTCCTCCCGCAGCCCTCTCCGCCCGCGGCTCCCCGCAACCGCCCGCGTCCGCCGACCCCAGCGCCCACCCGGCGCTCGCCCCGATCCGGCGCGCCCGTCCATCGGAGCCCCGACCGGCCCCGCAGCTCGCGGCCAGCCTTCCGCGGCGCCCCTCTTGGCCGCCACCAGCGCACGCCGCTGGCCCCGCGTCGTGCCCTAGGCGACCCCGCTCTGTTCCTGCACTCCGTATCTCCTGGCTACTTCCCTGGAAGTTCTGCACTTTCCCGCGGCTTCCCGTTCTTGGGCAGAAGCTGGTTTCCGATTTCGGACGCTGTCCCGGGTTTACGTTGCTGCTCGGATCTCTATTATTTCTTTAATTTGCATCTGAGAGCTCTAGCCGAGCAACCCAAGGTATAACTCCTCTGTCCCGTCCCGTTTTCATTTGTCTATGATGAGATTGGTCCCCGAATCCCTCCCGGGAATTCGGTTTTTAGCGACGTCGTAACTTCGGATTTTTCCGGAAATGTTCTGTGATATTCGGTGTTTATTTCGGATTTTTCCGAAATATGTTTTCTGGATTTTATTCGTTGTGATTCCGAATTCAGTTCGGGAATTCCCGAAACTATATTGCGGGTTTTCGATTGAGATTCGAGAATTATTCTGTGAATTTTAATTGTGGTGTAAAATGGTTTGGAAGTTGAATTCTGGGTGTTCCCTGGTTTGGGACTTTTTATAAATGGTGATTATGGTACACTTTCCAGTTTTGGGTTGACCGAAAATAGTGGAAGTGCTGCCGAATTTTTCTATAAAATTTAATTATATAATTTTAAAATGGTTTTTCGGAAAAGAATATTATTTTGGATTTTTGGGCGACGACCGTATTGGTCAATGGGCCCTGGCTAAGTGCAAACGAAACCGGTTTCGCCGGACGTTGAGGCATTAGCTAACGGTGACGATTGGACCAAGTCTGAGACTCCTAAGTTTTAATTTAATTTAATTTATTTATTTGTTTTGGTTTTCAGTATTTAAAATACGAGATATTAGTCAGAGCTAACTAATTTTTCTCTTATTTTAATTTATGTAAAGTTTGTAAGGGCATAAGCCCAGATTTCTATTCTGTTAGCTGTGCCCCTGTATTGCGTAGTCTAGGTTTTTATTTATTTTCTTGGTTGATTTTTTCTTTATTTTCTGATTGGTTTATCTTCTTCGTATTTAGGCGCTTCGTAACAAAATGACTAATAAATATTTTGTATAAATTAATAAGGATTTCTCACGATAAAATAACTTGATTAAAATATTGATAATTAACAAAACCCACGTTTTATCATTGAAAGAAAATGTAGTTTTATATATATAATATTAAAAAAATACAAAGTTTTGCGAATTAACCGGTAACGACAATTTTTCAAGTAAAACCAGAAACTGGCTATCCAACTAAATGAGAACCAACGTAGTACGCGTCGTAAACCGTTAGCATTAAATAAACAAACTTAAAATCTGACTAGGACCTGCTACTAGAGATTGCAACTAGCACACCTAGCTTGGTTTCAATGGTTCTAAGTCGAGTTCTCCAACTGTAGGATCTCGGAGACGAACCTAGCATCTTCCCGGAACCAACACCGTTTCCAGTCGTAAACAAAGGCAAGTACATTTTGTGTTAGTTTGCAATTATTTAATAATCGTTTTATTGCAAATTTAAACTACGATGCAACACGGAACTCTCTCTGAGAGCACTGACTGTAACTACTGTAACTACTATAACTGTTTGGGGACTGGAGGAGTAGTGTAATGAGTATGACCACATCCAAAGTAATAATTTAGAACTGTATTAGCTTACCCCTCATACACACGGGGATAAGCCATATCGTATCAATAGGATACAACTGTACAACCCAAGCCGGTCATATTCATTGCCTATTCACATCACAATGTTTTTACCGCTGGAGAACTGTTTATTTTCAAATTGTTTAAAAGTACATGATTCTATTATTATTTCAATTGTCAAATTAGCATGAATTGTACTTTGCTCCCTCCTGACTGGAGATAACATTTTTAGGGGATATTGAGGATGCTGAGCTGTTATACAACAGCTATTATGATCCGGTTCTGTACCCCGTGGTGTTGCCGGAGTCCCCTTTGGAGGACGCAGGACCTGAGGCCGATGAGCCGAACGCTTAGCTAGATTTTTCCTGTTTCCAGTTTTGTTGTTTTGAAATTTTGTTATTTGAATTCAGCATTAATTTCAGTTGTTTTACTTTCCAGTTGTATTATTTAAATGTTTAATAAAGTTTTAAATTCCCGAATACTAAGTTGTGACAAATATAGATGTTGGTGTGGTTACCTGCTAATAGAACAGCTTACTACCGCCGTCTCAACAACGGTGCAGGTTGGACATGATCCGGTTCGACCCAATTATTTGGGATCGGATCGTGACATGTTTTTAGTGGTGGCCCATGCAGGTCCAACAACTTAGGAAAACATACCTAGAAATAATTAGAACACTAGAACATTGATTTGTCACAACATAGGTCCGAATTATATACATAAATATTTTTGTTTGATTATAGACTGGTAGGATACCTTGCTTATGTTTGCATCCTAAACCTTCCAGAGAATGACCGTTGACAAGACCAATCCTGCTGGCGATGAGGTGTCATCTCCGGATCATACCCCATCTCCTCAACCAAGTTCAAGGTTTATTCCCTCGCAGCTGATTGACCGTCCCCATAATGCATCCAGTGAAGTTTTCACTACACTGGCGATTCCTACCTCTTCTCAAACTGAGTTGCATTTCCTTGGTGAAGTACCCATTCCTGTTGCTCCACCAGTACCAGCAAACACCTCACAAATGGTTGCCCTATTTCAAGAAATCCTAGAGTTCCAGAAGGCTCAAGCTGAAGCCCAGCAGGAACAGATGAATATCACGAGAGAAGTCATGAAGAACGTCAATGATGTAGCCTTAGCTATCTTAAACCAAGTTGGAGCGGAACCTCGTCCTAGGAGGGATACCCCTGAATCTAGAAGATATTTGAGCCCTATCCGGCAGTCATATCGTAAGAAGCTATTGGTTTGTGACTACTATAAAAGGCTTGGTCACCAAGCCAATATTTGTCGCAAGAGATTGGAGAAATGTTTGGCATGTGGATCTGCTGAACATCGGGTAAAGGACTGCCCCTTATCTTTCCATCAAACCAGAGCACATATCCCAGCAACACCTGTTAGGCCACAACCTAGGGACTCTCTTCCTATCCAGCAGACCTTGCCTCCTACAATAAGGCATGATGCAGACTCGAGGTTCATAGAAGATGAAGCAGTTGGAGACTGCTCATGCAAGAGCCAGAACCATGAAGAATAGTACCTAGGACTGCTGAATAGCATTATCTATTGTTATAAGAAGTTGTAACATGATGTCCTTAGATCAATCATGAGAATTTTTGTTGTAATTCTCCACATGAATAAAATTCTTAGTTACACCTTTATGGTAGATGTCTTCCCTGATAGTCTTCCCGGATTACCCCCCCAGATCGAGACATAGAGTTCACCATTGACCTAGTCCCCGGCTTTCCCCCTATTTTCTAAGGGATGCTACAGAGTCAATCCGAAGGAGGCCAAGGAGATGAAGGACCAGATCAATGAACTGAAGGCTCTGGGATTCATTCGAGACGGAGCTTCACCCTGCGGAGCACCTGTCTTGTTTGTGTCCAAGAAGGACGGAACAGTACGGATGTGCATCGACTATCGGGCGCTGAACAATATCACCATCAAGAACAAGTACCCTCTGCCCCGGATCGATGATCTATTTGATCAATTGAGCGGAGCCAAGGTGTTTTCGAAAATTGATCTTAGATCTGGCTACCATCATATCAGGGTCAGGAAGGAAGGTATTCCCAAGACGGCATTCAACACCAAGTATGGTCAGTTTGAATTCTTGGTCATGTCGTTTGGACTGACGAATGCTCCTGCGGTGTTCATGAACCTTATGAACAAGGTTTTCCATGAATACCTAGATCAAATTGTCGTTGTCTTCATCGATGACATTCTGATCTATTCAAAGACGGAAGAGGAGCACGAAGAGCACCTCAGGAAAGTTCTGGAAACTTTGAGGAAGGAGAAGCTGTATGATAAGCTTTCCAAATGTGAATTCTTTCTAGACAAGGTGAATTTTCTTGGCCATGTTGTCACAGGAGAAGGAATTTCGGTGGATCCGAAGAAGATAACCGTTGTTGAGAAGTGGTCTACCCCAAGCTCAGTTGCTGAAATCAGGAGTTTCTTGGGCTTGGCTGGCTACTACCGGAAGTTCGTGAAGGATTTTGCCAGAATTGCTGAGCCGATGACGAAGCTCACTCGGAAGAATGAAGAGTTCATCTGGACGAAGGATTGCCAGGCATCATTTGAGGAGCTGAAGAAGAGACTTACCACTACACCAATCCTTGCGCTACCCGCAGGAATTGGTGGTTTCTCAATCTACAGTGATGCCTCAGGTAAAGGACTGGGTTGCGTTCTTCAACAACATGGAAAAGTGATTGCTTATGCATCTAGGCAATTACGGACTCATGAGAAGAACTATCCCACACATGATCTGGAGCTTGCGGCAGTCATCTTTGCTTTGAAGCTATGGAAGCATTATCTATATGGAGAGAGAGTGAAAATATATATAGACCACAAAAGTCTGAAGTATGTTTTCACTCAGAAGGAGCTGAACATGAGGCAAAGAAGATGGCTGGAGCTGATGAAGGATTTTGACATCGATCTACAGTACCACCCGGGTAAGGCTAATGTGGTCGCAGATGCACTTAGTCGATACCCTATGGCAATGTTTTTGACCAAGGAGCGGCACCTGCTAGAGGACATCGAGAAGCTTGGACTGGAGATTATACTGCCTGGAAGGAAGGAGCTGGATGCTTATTCATTGTTGATGAAGTTGCAAGTGAGCTCGAGTCTGATGGACAAAATCAAGGAGACGCAGTTTCAAGACGAGACACTTTGCAAACTTAGAGATTAAGTGTTGGCAGGAACACTTGAGGGTTTCTCAATCGCCAGCGATGGAGCACTGAAGAATGGTATGAGGCTCTGCGTAGCAACTGGCGAACTGAGGAACGAGCTGATGAAGGAAGCGCACCAGTCGCAGCATTCCATACATCCTGGAGCCAACAAAATGTATCGGGATATGCGAACTATAGTGTGGTGGTACGGAATGAAGAAGGATGTATCCAGGTATGTGGCTAGATGTTTAATTTGTCAACAAGTAAAAGCTAGCAGACAGAGACCAGCAGGACTATTGCAGCCACTTGACATCCCGGAGTGAAAATGGGAGCACATAACAATGGATTTTGTGTCGGGACTGCCTCGATCCCAAGGAGGGAAGGATGCCATTTGGGTAATCGTGGACCGACTGACGAAGTCAGCTCACTTTATCCCCTTCAAGGTTGGTCTATCCACCGAGAAGTTGGCAGCACTGTACCGGATTCATGGAGTTCCGGTAAGTATTGTGTCTGACAGAGATACTAGATTTACCTCTCACTTTTGGAAGAGTTTGCATGACAGTTTGGAAACACAATTGAAGTTCAGCACTGCCTATCACTCCCAGACAGATGGACAATCAGAGAGGACAATCCAGACGCCTGAAGACATGCCGAGATTTTGCGTTTTGGAGTTTGGAGGGTCTTGGGAAGATCATTTGCACTTGGTAAAGTTCTCTTACAACAACAGCTACCAAGCCAGCATTGGTATGACCCCATTTGAAGCTCTCTATGGACGTCGTTGCCGTACACCACTTGCATGGGACGACGTAGGAGAAAGAGTACTGCTGGGTCCAGAGATGGAGACTGACGCAGTAGAGAAGGTGAATGTAAGCTCAGGATTGCCCAAGACAGGCAGAAGCATTGGGTTGATAGTAATCGTCGACCAGTGGAGTTTGAAGAAGGAGATAGCGTTTCTGTGAAGTTTTCTTCTACCAGAGGAATGATCAGTTTTGACGGAGCTGGGAAATTGAGGCCAGGTACATCAGGCCATTTGAAGTTTTAAGACGAGTTGGAAAAGTAGCGTACCGGTTAGCTCTACCAGCTAATCTTGAGAGTGTGCACAACGTCTTCTACGTATCACAGCTCAGACGCTACATTCCGGATCCGAGTCACATTTTGGATAATTCAGAGCTGAAGATTGGACTCAACCTTTCAGTGCCAGAGAAACCAGTAGCAAGCGTAGTCAGAGGTGAGAAGAAGATCAGAAAATTTGAGCCATCACATAACTCCTATTACTTATTCTTTCGTTCTAAACTTGACTGATGCTGCTAAGTTAGCCTAGTTTTGCAAGCTATTTCTTTATCAAGCTTGATCATGACAGTATTTTATTGGATGCACCCACTAATATATTGTCGAATCAGGACCGGTGCATGATGGTCTGATCAACCTCGTGTACTTTGGTTCGCTTTTGTATTTTTCTGCATGGATGATATCATAAATGAAACTTGTCCCTAAACCGTCTCATCCACGACTGCCTTGAAAATTCTTATTGTTGGACCTGAGTTACGGACGTAGTACCCGTACATGTTTAATTTGAGTTTACTCCTAACCCTGCCTTTAATTTCGAGGACGAAATTTTCTAAGGAGGGAAGATTGTGAAACCCAGTTTTGATATGTTATTTATTATTATTTAATATTATTACTATTATTAATATATATTGTGGGTTCGAAAATTATTTTCAAAATAATAATTCGGTTTTTGTTTGCCTGACCCGAGCCTGGACCAGTTCGAACCCAACTTCCCGAAACCCATTTGGAACCCATTCCATTTTATTTGAAAAATCCTGATTTCTTTTAAAATATATATATATATATATATATATATATATATATATATATATATATATATATATATATTTCCCATGTGCTGGTCCACCCGTTGGACCAGCATCTCCCCTCTCCCCCTCATTTCCCTCTCCTTCTCTCACTCCCATCCTTTCCCCCTCCATATTTTCCTCAGCCACTCTCCCATTTAAACACACGTTCACCAACACCACTCCCAAACAGCAACTTCCCACACCCCACAAAACTCCCCACCACTCAAAGTCTCCTTTTCTCATACTCCCCTCTCCCAAACCTCCTCCCAACTCCAGAGCAAACTCCCCACTCACAAACCATCCCCGAGTTCCCTCCCGGCCATCCGCGCCGACCCGCCGGACCCCGATCCGCCCAGCGCCTCCCCTCCGGCCGACTCCCGGCCAACCCGCGCGCCGCCCCGACATCCTCCCGGCCGCCCGCGGCCACCTCCGCCCGCGGCCCTCTCCGCCCGCGGCTCCCCGCGACCGCCCGCGTCCGCCGACCCCAGCGCCCACCTGGCGCTCGCCCCGATCCGGCGCGCCCGTCCATCGGAGCCCCGACCGGCCCCGCAGCTCGCGGCCAGCCTTCCGCGGCGCCCCTCTCGGCCGCCACCAGCGCACGCCGCTGGCCCCGCGCTGTGCCCTAGGCGACCCCGCTCTGTTCCAGCACTCCGTATCTCCTGGCTACTTCCCTGGAAGTTCTGCACTTTCCCGCGGCTTCCCGTTCTTGGGCAGAAGCTGGTTTCCGATTTCGGACGCTGTCCCGGGTTTACGTTGCTGCTCGGATCTCTATTATTTCTTTAATTTGCATCTGAGAGCTCTAGCCGAGCAACCCAAGGTATAACTCCTCTGTCCCGTCCCGTTTTCGTTTGTCTATGATGAGATTGGTCCCCGAATCCCTCCCGGGAATTCGGTTTTTAGCGACGTCGTAACTTCGGATTTTTCCGGAAATGTTCTGTGATATTCGGTGTTTATTTCGGATTTTTCCGAAATATGTTTTCTGGATTTTATTCGTTGTGATTCCGAATTCACTTCGGGAATTCCCGAAACTATATTGCGGGTTTCCGATTGAGATTCGAGAATTATTCTGTGAATTTTAATTGTGGTGTAAAATGGTTTGGAAGTTGAATTCTGGGTGCTCCCTGGTTTGGGACTTTTTATAAATGGTGATTATGGCACACTTCCTAGTTTTGGGTTGACCGAAAATAGAGGAAGTGCTGCCGGATTTTTCTATAAAATTTAATTATATAATTTTAAAATGGTTTTTTTCGGAAAAGAATATTATTTTGGATTTTTGGGCGACGACCGTATTGGTCAATGGGCCCTGGCTAAGTGCAAACGAAACCGGTTTCGCCGGACGTTGAGGCATTAGCTAACGGTGACGATTGGACCAAGTCTGAGACTCCTAAGTTTTAATTTAATTTAATTTATTTATTTGTTTTGGTTTTCAGTATTTAAAATACGAGATATTAGTCAGAGCTAACTAATTTTTCTCTTATTTTAAATTATGTAAAGTTTGTAAGGGCATAAGCCCAGATTTCTATTCTGTTAGCTGTGCCCCTGTATTGCGTAGTCTAGGTTTTCATTTATTTTCTTGGTTGATTTTTCCTTTATTTTCTGGTTGGTTTATCTTCTTCGTATTTAGGCGCTTCGTAACAAAATGACTAATAAATATTTTGTATAAATTAATAAGGATTTCTCACGATAAAATAACTTGATTAAAATATTGATAATTAACAAAACCCACGTTTTATCATTGAAAGAAAATGTAGTTTTATATATATAATATTAAAAAAATACAAAATTTTGCGAATTAACCGGTAACGACAATTTTTCAAGTAAAACCAGAAACTGGCTATCCAACTAAATGAGAACCAACGTAGTACGCGTCGTAAACCGTTAGCATTAAATAAACAAACTTAAAATCTGACTAGGACATGCTACTAGAGATTGCAACTAGCACACCTAGCTTGGTTTCAATGGTTCTAAGTCAAGTTCTCCAACTGTAGGATCTCGGAGACGAACCTAGCATCTTTCCGGAACCAACACCGTTTCCAGTCGTAAACAAAGGCAGGTACATTTTGTGTTAGTTTGCAATTATTTAATAATCGTTTTATTGCAAATTTAAACCACGATGCAACACGGAACTCTCTCTGGGAGCACTGACTGTAACTACTGTAATTGTTTGGGGACTGGGGGAGTAGTGTAATGAGTATGACCACATCCAAAGTAATAATTTAGAACTGTATTAGCTTACCCCTCATACACACGGGGATAAGCCATATCGTATCAATAGGATACAACTGTACAACCCAAGCCGGTCATATTCATTGCCTATTCACATCACAATGTTTTTACTGCTGGAGAACTGTTTATTTTCAAATTGTTTAAAAGTGCATAATTCTATTATTATTTCAATTGTCAAATTAGCATGAATTGTACTTTGCTCCCTCCTGACTGGAGATAACATTTTTAGGGGATATTGAGGATGCTGAGCTTTTATACAACAGCTATTATGACCCGGTTCTGTACCCCGTGGTGTTGCCAAAGTCCCCTTTGGAGGACGCAGGACCTGAGGCCGATGAGCCGAACGCTTAGCTAGATTTTTCCTGTTTCCAGTTTTGTTGTTTTGAAATTTTGTTATTTGAATTCAGCATTAATTTCAGTTGTTTTACTTTCCAGTTGTATTATTCAAATGTTTAATAAAGTTTTAAATTTCCGAATATTGAGTTGTGACAAATATAGATGTTGTTGTGGTTACCTGCTAATAGAACAGCTTACTGTCGCCGTCTCAACAACGGTGCAGGCTGGGCATGATCCGGTTCGACCCAATTATTTGGGATCGGGTCGTGACATGTTTTTAGTGGTGGCCCATGCAGGTCCAACAACTTAGGAAAACATACCTAGAAACAATTAGAACACTAGAACATTGATTTGTCACAACATAGGTCCGAATTATATACATAAATATTTTTGTTTGATTATAGACTGGTAGGATACCTTGCTTATGTTTGCATCCTAAACCTTCCAGAGAATGACCGTTGACAAGACCAATCCTGCTGGCGATGAGGTGTCATCTCCTGATCATACCCCATCTCCTCAACCAAGTTCAGGGTTTATTCCCTCGCAGCTGATTGACCGTCCCCATAATGCATCAAGTGAAGTTTTCACTACACTGGCGATTCCTACCTCTTCTCAAATTGAGTTGCATTTCCTTGGTGAAGTACCCATTCCTGTTGCTCCACCAGTACCAGCAAACACCTCCCAAATGGTTGCCCTATTGCAAGAAATCCTGGAGTTCCAGAAGGCTCAAGCTGATCCACGTTCTCGAACCATCTACGCATCGGGTCTGGGGCTACCTCCGCTAGGTAACTTATCCAGACATCATGCTTAATCTCTCCCGACACAAGAGGTCCACTTGAGTCTGTCACGCCCCGATTCCGTAGAATCGATAGTCGTCCCCCGGACGGGATGCCGTGCGAACCTAAGTTGCGATCGCACAAGGCGTAATCATAAGGTCATCCGAAACACAACATCAAGTTAGAGTACGCAGAGAAATTGATTAACATATTTGAAATAGAAGTAGACTTTTTTCATTGATAATAAAACTTCATTTACATTGACATCATTACATTCATTGCCGCGCGGGCTACAACATGACTCGACTTACAAAACGAACGCCGATGAGATAGTCGTTCCATACATTACATCCCTTTTTACAAGCAAAACAGTTACACTTTCCACCTGCGATCGAGGGAAGCCGAGCTGCCATTGGTCTTCTTTTGTACTGAATGCGGAGTCTTCAAAAGGAATTCAGAAACAAGCATTTACACGGACGAGGCTTCAAAAGTGTCCACACCGCCTTGAGAATTTAAGTGGCACGCCCTTCGGGATTCGGGGTACCTGCGTGGAGAGCGAGGATCAGTACATTACACTTTGTACTGGTGCGTGGCAAATTTAAGTTCCAAGCTCTCATTTGGTTGAAGAGTTTATATGACTTAGTTCATGAATGTTTCTAACCATCCTAATGAATTTCAAACGAGCAATGACAAGCATAATGTAATTTACGTCGGAACTTACCCCCGGCGGACCGTGCCGCGCCTTTGAGACTTACCATGTTCTTCCCTGTTAGTTGTTATCATTTCGTATGCAATTTATGTTCGTGAAGGTCACTGGCACCACAAGCTATTTTGGACTATAGCTGGGTTAGACGGCGACCCTTTCAGCGCGGGTAGCGAGCCCCGCTGCAAGTTCTCCCGACTAACCATATTTTTGCTTTCGTCGAGCACAGCTATCTTTTGCTTCCTCCTAGGCCTAAACGATCCCGTGTCTCGGGATATCGCTCGAGGAAGCCGTTCCTCGTGCACGAGTTGTCCAATGACCGTGCAAAGACAATTCTTTTTAGTTATGAAGATATAGCCTACATTCTCTTTGAAACTTGTTCATTTTTATCGTGTTCGTGCCCTTGCATTCATTCTTTCATCCGCATCAACACTACCGATTCACCTAAGAAGGGGGTCGAGAAGAGAAGGGTCTGCCACTCACTTTGAGTTTACTTCCGACGAGAGAACTTTGTTGGTCGCGCTAGACGTCGCCTACGCGATTACCTGAAATCGCACAAGCAACTGATTAGAACACTGCATTATTCAAGGAGTTCGATAGGAAATGCGAGTTCGAAATACAAGCCATGAAAACCATCGAAAATATTCACGAAAACGCATTCAGAAAACAAAGCCAAAAACCAACGCAAGCGGCGTGAAAAGCAGAGCAACGGGAGGTCTCTCCCGACTCAGCCGCAGAGTCAATCCTCGAGGTGCAACCCGCTGAATATAGGACTTGGTTCCGAAGAAGACATTCCATAACCTGGAATGGATCTTAATTCAACCGTTCCCGTTCGATCGACTCGGTCGATCCCGACCTATCGGTCCCGACCGAATCGATAGCGCCAGTGTTCCTTTCTCGCGCACCCCGTGGACTGAGTACGGGGCACGATGTAGGGACGGGACACTACACTATAACCAACTAAGAAAAAGTTTCGTCCTCGAAACTTAAAATAGAACCTACCTCTACGAGAACAATGAAGGAAACTTTTCCTTCATTTCTGACTCAAGCTCCCACGTCGACTCTTCGACCGAATGGTTCCTCCAGAGGACGTGGACGAGGGGAATAGCACGGTTGCGGAGAAGTTTATCCTTGCGCTCCAAGATTTGCACCGGCTCTTCGACATATGACAAGTCCGCCTTCAGGTCCAGCTTACCCAAATCCACCACATGGCTCGGATCATGCACGTACTTCCGCAATTGTGATACGTGGAAGACGTCATGTACCTCTGACAATGCAGGCGGCAAGGCGATTTGGTAAGCTACCGGGGCGACTCGCTTCAATATTTCGAACGGGCCAACAAATCTTGGCTCAATTTCCCCTTCGCACCGAACCTGGAAACTCCCCGCATGGGCATGACTTTCAAGAATACATGGTCGCCTTCCGAGAACTCGAGGGGGCGTCGGTGCGTGTCGGCATATCTTTTCTGCCGGCTTTGTGCTATCTTCAATCTCTCTCGTATTAACTTGACCTTCAGCACGGTCTGCTCCACCAGTTCCGGACCAAGTATCTGCCGTTCCCCGACTTCATCCCAGTAAATGGGCGATCTGCACTTCCGGCCGTACAAAGCTTCATACGGCGCCATTTGGATGCTGGACTGATAGCTGTTGTTGTATGCAAACTCGGCCAGCGGTAGATGGACGTCCCAACTTGACTTCAAGTCGATCGCACAGAGTCGTAACATGTCTTCGAGGATTTGGTTCACCCCGCTCTGTTTGGCCGTCAGTCTGAGGATGATAAGCTGAGCTAAACTTCAACTTGGTCCCCAGTGCTGAATGAAGACTACTCCAGAAGCGCGCTACGAACCGTCCATCCCGATCAGAGACGATAGAAACTGGGACCCCGTGCAGCCGATCTATTTCATCAAGGTATATCTGAGCAAGGCGGTCGACGCTCCAAGTAACTTTGATGGCAATAAAGTGCGCTGACTTGGTTAGTCGATCGACGATGACCCAGACGGCGTCGTTTTCCCGCGGCGTCCTCGGCAAGCCAACAACGAAGTCCATAGTGATGTGATCCCATTTCCACTCTGGAATGGCGAGGTTCTGCATCTCCCCGCCCGGTCGCTGGTGCTCAGCTTTGACTTGCTGACAGGCCATACATTGTGACACAAAGAGCGCTACGTCCCTCTTCATGCCGTGCCACCAAAAGACAACGCGAAGGTCCTTATACATCTTGGTGCTGCCAGGATGCAAGGAATATTTTGCATAATGCGCCTCCGACATTATCTCCTTTCTAAGTTCTGCGTCGTCCGGTACGCATAGCCGTCCCTTCACGCGCAACACTCCCGACTCGTCCTCTGCAAAGTCGGACGCTTTCCCTGTCGATATCAGCTTCCGCATCTTCTCCAGGTATGGGTCGTCCTTCTGTGCAGACTTGATCCTCTCCAGTAGGCTCGGTTCCACCCGCAGTTGCGCTAGTTTCACGTCTCTGAAACGAACTCGGAGTTCAATGCCCATTCCTTCCAAGTCACGCAGCAGTCGATCGTTGATGCATAATGAAGCTAAGTACTTCCGGCTCAGCACATCCGCTACCACATTTCCCTTGCCCGGCGTGTAGTCGATTGATAAGTCATAGTCTTTGATTAGTTCGAGCCATCGCCTCTGCCGCAAATTCAGTTCTTTCTGGGTGAAGAGATACTTGAGGCTTTTGTGGTCCGTATAAATCCTGCAGGCCACGCCATAGAGATAGTGACGCCACAGCTTCAACGCGAACACAATTGCCGCTAGTTCTAGGTCGTGCGTGGGGTAGTTCTTCTCGTGCGGCTTCAACTGCCGGGAAGCAAAAGATATCACCTTATCCCGCTGCATGAGCACACACCCCAAGCCCTGGCCAGAAGCATCGCTGAAGATTTGAAATTCCTCCGTCCCTTCAGGAAGAGCAAGTATCGGGGCCGAAACGAGCAGTTGTTTGAGCTCCTGGAAGGAAGCTTCACAGTCGTCTGACCACTTGAATGCGACTCCTTTCTGGGTGAGGCGAGTCAACGGCGATGCGATCTTCGCGAAGTCCTTCACGAAGTGTCGGTAGTATCCCGCCAAGCTTAGGAAGCTTCTAATTTCGCTAACTGATGCGGGCCGTTTCCAATCAGCAACTGCCTCGACTTTCTTCGGATCGACTGTGATGCCCGCGGCGGAGATGATGTGCCCAAGGAATGAGACGCTGTTCAGCCAGAACTCGCACTTGCTCATCTTCGCGTACAACTGATTCTCTCGAAGGGTTTGGAGTACCGTCCGCAGATGCTCTGCATGTTGCGTTCGATCCTTCGAGTAGACAAGGATGTCGTCGATGAAGACTACTACGAACTTGTCAACGAACGGACGGAACACCCGATTCATTAGATCCATGAAGACGGCAGGGGCGTTCGTCAGACCGAACGGCATTACCAAGAACTCGTAGTGGCCATATCGAGCGCGGAAGGCAGACTTCGGCACGTCATCTGGCTTGACTTTGAGTTGGTGATAACCCGATCGCAGATCAATCTTCGAAAATATTGTTGCACCTTGGAGCTGGTCGAACAAGTCGTCGATGCGGGGCAGGGGGTATTTGTTACGGACAGTGGCTTTATTCAATTCCCGATAGTCGATGCAGAGCCGCATCGATCCATCCTTCTTCTTTACGAATAGCACGGGCGCACCCCACGGCGAGACACTCGGACGGATAAACCCTATGTCGAGTAATTCTTGTAGTTGTGCCTTTAGTTCCTTCAGTTCTGCAGGGGCCATTCTGTACGGAGCCTTCGAGATCGGCCGGGTGTCGGAGAATGTGTCGATGGTGAACTCTATTTCTCGATCGGGCGGCATGCCGGGTAGCTCGTCCGGGAACACGTCTGGGAATTCTGCCACAACGTCGGTCTGACCCGCGTTTGCACCATCTTGTCGCATGTCTCGAACGGAAGCTAGATAGCTTTCGCACCCGAAATGCAGCATCCGTCGAGCAGATATTGCGGAGATCACCATGCAGGTCGGCGACGCCTCACCACACGAGTAGCAGAATTCAGGCACTCCAGGTATGCGGAATGTGACCTTCTTTTCAGCGCAGTCTATGGTTGCGTTGCACGGCCCGAGCCAATCCATTCCCAGAATGATGTCAAAGTCCTTCATGTCTAGAACTATCACATCCAGACCGATCTTTTGACCGCCGATACAGATAATCCCGCCGGCGCAGGCTAAGTTTGTGAGAATTGGTGTGCCCGAAGGTGTGCTTACGCTAAGGTCGAGATCTAATGATATTATAGGAAATTTGTGCTCGGCGGCGAAATCCGCCGATATGAAAGTATGCGATGCGCCTGAATCAAATAACACACGAGCAGGTACATTATTGAAGTTCAATATACCTGTCACGACAGTATCGGAAGCAAACGCCTCGTCTCGAGTCAGGGCGAAGACGCGGCCCTAAGTGCTGGGGCGTCGGTCTTGGTTGTTGGATTGAGTGGGCTGAGGAGGTCGAGGAACTGGGCCTCGATTTTGATGATTTGATTGTGACAGCGGATCTTGTCGTTGCGGTCGGGAACGACAATCTTTAGCATAGTGTCCCTTTTTTCCGCAAGAGTGACAGTCAATGTTCAGGGTACGGCACTCGCTGGCATCGTGTCCGATGTAATTACATTTTGTGCAACGAGACCTAGTGCTTTGTCCTTGGTTGCCTCCGTTGTTCGGACGCTTTGCTGTGTGATTGTTGCCTCCCGTATAGCTAGGACGTTTGTGATTGGAGTGGCGCACAACGTCGTCAACACCGGAAGGATGCAAGTTCTCAAGGTGGAGAGCGTGATTCAGAGCCTCGCCCACGGTCTTGTACTCCGGGACCCCGACATGCGCATCGATAGAGTGTCGCAGACCCACTTCGAACCGTCGCACACGGCACTCTTCAGTAGGCAGAAACTGACTAGCAAACTTGGACAACTTGTTGAATTCTGCGGCATACTGTTCCACTATCCGGCTCCCTTGCTTCAACTGCATGAATTCATTTTCCTTCGCTTGACGAACGGCTGACGGAAGGTACTGGACTTCGAAAGCTTTGCGGAACGTGGCCCAAGAGATCGGCGCGGTGTTGTTGTCCGGTCGGATCGCTCGCTTGCGCACGGCCCACCAGTCGTGCGCGTTCAACCGTAGTTGAAGTTGTGTGCAGGCGACTTGCTTCGATTCTTCAATGCCAAGAAGCTCGAAGTGATCTTCCAGCTCTTCCAACCAGTCGATTGCCATGGAAGGGCCTTCGGTACCGCTGAAGGAAGTGCGGCATGCCTTCTTGAATTCAGACACTTCAAAGTTGTACTTTTTCGGTGCCGCTGGTTGACGCTCGGGATCCTCCGTGTCGACTTCAATGGGTTGGATCGCCGGTACGGTGGCAGCAGGTGCGGTGATGGTAGGCGCAGTCGCAGAATTCCCGTTGGCCACGATTGTTTGGACGATCTGCTGCAGGGTATCCAGCTGCTTTTGTTGAAGTTTAGCATGTGCGTCGAGGCGAGCTTCGAAGCGAGCTTCGAACTGGGCCTGTCGTTCCTCTGTCTGTTGATGTCGGGTCTCGGACTGGTTCCGCTGCGCCTCCATCATGCGCAGCATCCTTTCGATGGTATCGTTAGAAGGTCTGCCCCGCGAACGACGAGAACTACTAGAGCCGCTAGAAGCGCTCTGCTCTCGCTCGGCCGTGGGTTCCGTCACTTCTGCGATACGAAGGCAAACGCATCAGTCACAAAATATTACGGACTCATTGTATGGAACAACTTATCTCATCGATGCGAGGTCAAAGGATGAAAAGCCGTGCTCTGATACCATTATGTCACGTCCCGATTCCGTAGAATCGATAGTCGTCCCCCGGGCGTGATGTCGTGCGAACCTAAGTTGCGATCGCACAAGGCGTAGTCATAAGGTCATCCGAAACACAACATCAAGTTAGAGTACGCAGAGAAATTGATTAACATATTTGAAATAAAAGTAGACTTTTTTCATTGATAATAAAACTTCATTTACATTGACATCATTACATTCATTGCCGCGCGGGCTACAACATGACTCGACTTACAAAACGAACGCCGATGAGATAGTCGTTCCATACATTACATCCCTTTTTACAAGCAAAATAGTTACACTTTCCACCTGCGATCGAGGGAAGCCGAGCCGCCATTGGTCTTCTTTTGTACTGAATGCGGAGTCTTCAAAAGGAATTCAGAAACAAGCCTTTACACGGACGAGGCTTCAAAAGTGTCCATACCGCCTTGAGATTTTAAATGGCACGCCCTTCGGGATTCGGGGTACCTGCGTGGAGAGCGAGGATCAGTACATTACACTTTGTACTGGTGCGTGGCAAATTTAAGTTCCAAGCTCTCATTTGGTTGAAGAGTTTATATGACTTAGTTCATGAATGTTTCTAACCATCCTAATGAATTTCAAACGAGCAATGACAAGCATAATGTAATTTACGTCGGAACTTACCCCCGGCGGACCGCGCTGCGCCTTTGAGACTTACCATGTTCTTCCCTGTTCGTTGTTATCATTTCGTATGCAATTTATGTTCGTGAAGGTCACTGGCACCACAAGCTATTTTGGACTATAGCTGGGTTAGACGGCGACCCTTTCAGCGCGGGTAGCGAGCCCGCTGCAAGTTCTCCCGACTAACCATATTTTGCTTTCGTCGAGCACAGCTATCTTTTGCTTCCTCCTAGGCCGAAACGATCCCGTGTCTCGGGGTATCGCTCGAGGAAGACGTTCCTCGTGCACGAGTTGTCCAATGACCGTGCAAAGACAATTCTTTTTAGTTATGAAGATATAGCCTACATTCTCTTTGAAACTTGTTCATTTTTATCGTGTTCGTGCCCTTGCATTCATTCTTTCATCCGCATCAACACTACCTATTCACCTAAGAAGGGGGTCGAGAAGAGAAGGGTCAGCCACTCACTTTGAGTTTACTTCCGACGAGAGAACTTTGTTGGTCGCGCTAGACGTCGCCTACGCGATTATCTGAAATCGCACAAGCAACTGATTAGAACACTGCATTATTCAAGGAGTTCGATAGGAAATGCGAGTTCGAAATGCAAGCCATGAAAACCATCGAAAACATTCACGAAAACGCATTCAGAAAACAAAGCCAAAAACCAACGCAAGCGGCGTGAAAAGCAGAGCAACGGGAGGTCTCTCCCGACTCAGCCGCAGAGTCAATCCTCGAGGTGCAACCCGCTGAATATGGGACTTGGTTCCGAAGAAGACATTCCATAACGAGGAATGGATCTTAATTCAACCGTTCCCGTTCGATCGACTCGGTCGATCCCGACCGAATCGATAGCGACAGTGTTCCTTTCTCGCGCACCCCGTGGACTGAGTACGGGGCACGATGTAGGGACGGGGCACTACAGAGTCTACGATGCTCAAAGGCAATATTCTTTCTGACCCGAGGTCTCTTACGATACGTCCATCTCCTATTCTCGTCCGAGTACGAATCCTTTACTCAATTCTCGAATCAATCCCAACTAGTTCGTTTCGTAACGCGCTCAACACACATAGCCTAACCGTTACTCAAACCGATCTACAACACAACTCTTAGGGTCGTTCTACTATCCGTCGCTCTCGCGCATTGCAGAATTCTTGCAATCGCCTTACCGCATCCTTATGCTAAGTACGTTCCTCAACATATATTCGATCATCGACCAACCAAGTCTATTTGCATACTTATTCGATCGATCATAATTTTCCTTTTCTGACCATATCGTTCTAGTCGAAAGCTACTCGCTAACTTTCGAAACACAATACTCACTCGCTTAGACTTATCCTCAACATGCACTACATCATTCCTTATCCTCGACAAAATTTCGTATGCGACTTCTTTAGGGTCATCCTATGGGACTTCAACATTCACTTGATTTGGCGGTCAAGTCTTCTAGGGTCATCTGTCCCGAAACTACGCTCGATAATTGAAAATCATTAACGAGGGACAGTTACAACGAACCATGCTATATCCTATTGTGGAGCCAAATCAATTCTCGACAATTCCTATGGGACTTTATCCAATCCGACAAAATTTATCAATCCATAGTTTATCTACCCCCGCACAACTGATGCGCCGTTACTACTCGAATCACTTACGCACTACCGTTAACAATATTGCAACCGAGCAATATTTGTTTACCTCAGTACGAGTCTATTTACTCACGGTCAATACCTGACACACTTCTAGGCTCATCGCACAATCCTCAAATTCACCTTCATATCAAACCACAAGTCGAAGCATACAGAGTGCCACGTCCTGATTTTCCGAGTTCGACCATTCCCGCGACATGAATCACCATGTCAGCGCTCACGCGGAACGATCACCCCAAATCCGACGTGACGCATGAGCGAGGCTAGTGTTGCGCTCGCACAAGACAAGAACGTCAACGTAGTGGTTATCCACGAAGCAATCCAGACACTTTCATTTTCATCCAAATAATATCCATCCACTCTCAATTCTCCGAAGCACTCCTACCGTTATCATCCAAATTTCCATCAACTTAATTTGCATCTTATTCATCCAACAACAATGCTCAACATAAATTTTCGTTCATTCGATCAGAGTATCCCCGAGTTATTGCATATCGTCTTTGATACGCCTCAATACCATCGTCGATATGCATAACTTGAACATCTTCGTCTCTCATAAGCTCCAATTCGTTGCAATCACTGTTATCATCCGAACTCGAATATGAATCAAGTCTTGCACACATCAAGATTTATTCAGTTGTAACTAACTACCATCATTGCAACACAATTTCTAATTCACATATCCATTCTCATATCCCTAACTCGCACTTCCAAATCGTGCTACCGACTTATCGCACTAACTCAAATTCGTTCGCACGATTTCTTCGCACCTACTCAACTCGTTCCGAATAAGTCTTCGTACTTACTCAACGTAAATTCGACCGGGTCGACCATTTTCTCAACGTAACATTCCTTCGCTGTGCTCAACCTATCGTTCGACTTACACTTAACGAATCCTCGTCCGACGTATCATCCATAGGTACGACTTCGCACATAATTGTTCGACTCAATTCATCGAAGCATACTTGCATCGACTTCTCTCAAGTCATTCCCACTCAAGTCTCGGTACTACTCCGTCCGTTGAGGACAAACATATCGTAACAATACAATCGTCTCGACGTAACCTATCGCAAGTCACCAACCGGCTTAACATAGCTATCGCTAAGTGGTACTCCATATACCACTCAGGAATCGAGCCTATCATTATCGATACAACACATTGCTACACTGATCGCACAAGTGGTATTGCATATACCACTCAAAATCGAGTCATTACTCGACTTTACACTCTGAATAGGTCCGACATCTATCTTCCAATCAACTATCCCGTATGGCGATCTTTCCGATCCCAGCTCTCGCGTTCTTCTTACTCAAGTTGGCACAACAACTGGACCAACATGCCCTATCGTTCGCTCAAGTTTGACATACATTCAGTCTAACCGTACCTTGGCAATCATATCGATTACACCCGCAACATTCGGCTAACATATACGTTCGCCTACTTCGAAACTCGATTCAATGCGGCCAACTTACAAGTTCGCCTACTCAACTCGACTCGTTATTCTCGCATCCACGATTTTTCAATCTCGCTCATTGCAACTCGTGCAACAATTTACTCTCGATACTTATGGTCACAATCCCGTTCGACATATTGCTATCCATACGCATAGCCATACAACACGCATCATACCATATCGACTTGTTGCACCGATGCAACGAACGATTCACGACTTGCTGCACTCCGTGCAACCAACGACACAACCATTCTCGTAGCCACATAACACGCATCGCCTCATATCTCGATTCGTTGTACTTCGTGCAACCAGCAACACGTATCTTTTCGCACTGCGTGCAACCAACAATACGTATCTCATTGCACTTCATGCAATCAACATCACCATATTCGTTGCACTTCGTGCGACCAACGACTCGCAACTTTGTTGCACTTTGGAAAACCGACGTTTCATAACTCGTTGCACTTCGTGCAACCAACATCCCATAACTCGTTGTACTTCGTGTAACCAATACTCTCCGATGGCACTCGGAGGTAGCGTGATAGTCACGACATACTTGTGGCAGACGTACTCACTTAATATAGACTTATTGTATGGAACATCCAATGTAGCGTCGAGCAGATCCATGAGCCATGCGGTTGCGGAAATAACTTAGAGTCAACTGAATTCAATAGCAAAGCAACTGAGGGTCAAAGAGATTCATACACGGTCCAGAGGATGGAACCGCTCTGATACCAACTTGTCACGCCCCGATCCGAAAAATCGCTCGTCCTCGCTAGATTTCACCCGAGTCATCGTCCTCGCTGGGGCGTGATGCCGCACGAGCCTGGAGTTGCGCTCGTGCAAGGCAAGATAACAGGTTCATATAGTGTTTATCTCAAATTGATAACATAAGCAGCGGAAGAAAACAAAGTATAACATAAGAATCTCTTTTATTGATAACAAATTGAAGATTACAAAGGCTCTGAATAGCCCAACATATATGCCAATTGGCTACAACGCTCATGATCTCTCTAGCTCACAAAGGATTACATTGTTCCATACATTATGCCTCTTTATAGCCAACAAGTAGTCTTCGGCCGAACATCTCCATGTCGCAAGTCCGAACGCCTATGCGGTAGCTCCTCTTGAACGCCAAAGACTCCATGCCTCGGCACGTCCAAGCCAAGCTCCGCCCCGAGCCGAACATACCTGAACCTGCAGACAAACTAGTGGGGGATTAGTGCTTTCGTCATCGCTTCGCACTGATCAAGACCCGCTCGCACCCAAGCCAAACACTAAATATATTTCGTGGAACATGCAACATTATTTGGTTATCTTGCTAATTAGCCTTAGGATCAGTTTCATGGCAATATTCGACATAGCAACTTAATATAATTGTGTCCCATATCGTGTTCCTGCAGCAGATACAGTTAGACATAATATAAACGTAAGCATAATGATCGTGCTCATCTCCGTCCCGTTTTGCTTAGCCTGCAATGGTTAGACTTTACATAATGAATCCTTCAATTCATGCAACCAATCATAAACCTAGCCATATGCATAAGGGTAGCAGGCCCTGCGCCTGCACCCAACTCTAATCTCGGCCCACCGGCCCTATCTATATGAAGGTCGCGGTGTTTCGTACCGTAATGGATTTGTCATCTCTTATGTGTAAGCCTATGATCGCTTCAATACGAGTTGCTAGCCCAATATCCGAAGGATCCCAAACTTACTGATATCATAGCTTATCACAACACTGGACGGTCGCAATCCGTCCGAATGATGTGCACCATAAATACCATACATAATTCCCTCCTAGGCCGAACGGTCCCGGTGTCCCGGTCGTAACCGTCCGAGGGAAGCCGCATCCGTGCACGGGCCATCCGAGTCCATTGACCATGCAATACGCGCCATAGCATACAAATCGTAC
This sequence comes from Iris pallida, assembly GCA_029216955.1. Classification (NCBI taxonomy): domain Eukaryota; kingdom Viridiplantae; phylum Streptophyta; class Magnoliopsida; order Asparagales; family Iridaceae; genus Iris; species Iris pallida. Next base: position 769,142 of record JANAVB010033417.1, read on the forward strand.
ATTCCAACCAATCTCACGTTCCATAAACATAAACATATCCATCTCTTTCTTAAGTCCCTTCGGTGTTATGCCCCAACACATCCGTATTGATGCACGACGCCCAACGGCTTAGACATCTCGTACTCATACTCAACGCGTTCCATTCATAGTTATTCACATAGCCTAATTCCGTAGTTACTTGGTCATTTCCTAGCTTCCGTGCACGAGGGCACGCTCAATACCGTAATCAACGTTCTCGACCTAGTGTTCAATGTTCTCGGAGTCGTACACGTGATGCACATCCCGATATTGTCTTTCAATGTTCTACCATCACCGCCCTACCGCGACCCGTACACTTGATGCACGTCGCTTCAATTGTTCAATGTTCAATGTTCTACCTTAGTGTTCGACACATACGAAGACATTTAATCGTCCGAGCCACGCTCGCTAACATAATGGTAATTTACGCATAAAATGATATGTTTTATTAGACGTGAAGGAATTGGGAGAGAGAGTCAAGAACCCGTCCACCTTAAGTCGATACGTCTTATCGTTTCGCCTAGCTAGAGCGGCTCGATTCCATAACTTGGTTACATAGCTAACTCTCAGACTTAGCCATTCCTTTGAACTACTCGGTTGATTTTGCCTACCGTGCCCATGCCACAATCCGTTGCAAGGCCACGATTTGGTTTCGCGAACACTTCACTGAATAAGGCAAAATACCGACCTCTTATCGTTCAGCGTAAAAACATAGCCTGTACACCAGATCAACTAAAATCAGCACTTGCTTCAAACGAGACTTATCCTTTGCATCGATTCGATTCATAGATTCCAATCGACTCAAAGCTTACCTTTGGCCAACGTAACTCTTGCATCGATTCGCATCGATACTTCATCGGGTCAACGCAACTCTTCGAGTCAACGACTCATCATAATACACAGTGCGGAGCGGGGCATTACAGCCTCGACTGCCGACTCCAAGAACTCCTCCTCTGACGCTCCGACTTCCGACTAACGCCAAAGCCACGACGTCCGTCGTCGACCACCGTTCTCTCCCAACAACCAACGACTGGGCATCCTCATCCCGACGCTGGAAGTGCTCAAGGGATCGGATGGTGCAGCTACGATCGCGGTCGTGTACCGGCGGTGGTGCTCCAGGGATCGGGTGGTTTGTGGGTTAATCTGAGGAGAGTGCTCTCTCTTCACTTTCCACACACTTACGCTGATTTTTTGAAGCAAGTGGTAATGGTAAAAAACGTAGGAGACAATAACTCTGCTACGGTAGAGATTCTTCACATACATTGCAGTTACAAAACGCAACCAAACATTGAAACTGCAATAATCATCCACCAATTGCAGCAGAAAGTGGCATTGCAGCACACTTTCTGCCATCCAAACAGACCCTTAGAGAAAACCTTACAAGGTTTACACAAACAAAACCGTATTGCGAAACCCTCCCTTATTGAATCAATAGAGAGAACCTTACAACGATTACACAAACAAAACCGTATTGTGGAACCCTCCCTTATGAGATCTCCAACGAGCTTTCTCGTTTTTCTTCCCTTTAGATTCCGTTAAGGCTTCCAAGCACAATCACAAACAAGCCTTCTTATGCTCAGTCACCTGAAGCTCTCAAGCCCACCATCTAGGGTTTTAGAAACCCCTTTTATGTCTCCTAGCTTCAACCAAGCCAGGAGCAATCTGGACTATGGAAACATGAGCTTTAGATATGAACTGTTTCCCGAACCCATATCATCCCGATGCAATCCCAACGCACCGGTACTACCATCGATATGCTTGATTCGACATTTTGGAATGCCAAACCTTGCTGGAACGAATTCATACTTTCTGGTATACCTATAGTATATATCGGTATGCCGATTTGTAATTGCAGTTGCAGCTACATTTTGGCTCTTTCGAACCCCATCTCGTTGTTTCAACTCCTCCAGTTGTTCTCCGATCACCGAACTGCGCTTGTAGCTCTCCGTAGTTGAACACGAGCCACATTACAGCAAGAAGTGTGTTTCACTCTACCAACTCCAGAAGGCTTGGAATATCAATTGATACATATCTTTATTAGCATTACTGAGAACATGGCCCTTAATAAAGCCAAATGGAAGAAGAGGATTTGAATAGCCGGCCCCAAAAAATTGGGATAAAGGCTTTTTTGTTGTTGTGGTGGTTGTTGTAACTATTTTCCTAGTGACCATCAAATCAATCATGTAAAAGCTAAATTATTCATTTAAACTCTTCAAAGTTGTTGAAATAGTTTATTTCAGACCGACTCTTAACAAGATATAGCTAAGTTGGGCCTAACGATGAGAATGGAACTGATTATACACTAGTATGAATTATGCAGAAGAATATAATGACTACAAGAAAAGACTAATACAGTTAAAAGTAATGCAGGATAGATAATATGCGCAAAAATATAGGAAAGTGTGAACTCCAAGAGTATCACGTGATCCACATACACGAATGACAAGAAGGAAATTGCATATGAAAATAAAAGAGCTATTCAATGCAGCATGTCTCAGTATATAGGAGAACAAGGAGTTGCGAACACAAATGGGACTTTCTAATAAGGGAGAACAAGGTGGTGCGAATTCATAAAGGGGTCAAGGAGGTGCGAATTCATTAAGGGGCATGCTAATGCAAAGAGTTCGCACCAAAACTATAATGAAAGAGTCAGTTTTGCTTGGTACAGATACCATTGCATAGTAAGATGTAAAAATGTCTAGCAACTAAAACATAATTGTAAAATGTACGTAACTACATGTTTCTCAATAGGGGTTACAACATATTAAATAGTATATATTGGTAATTTGCCCATGTAGCAGATTTGATTCAAATACTTGTGTCTCAAAAGCATTTAGGTCAATGAGTTTCCTAAGTTCTTGTTGCCAAAATCTAAAATACATAAAACTTAAAACTTATGGACCAATAAAAAACATGGTGTTATACAGGGCCGGTCCTGAGTTCATGGGAGCCCTAGGCAAACTTTTAAAATGGGGCCTATATATAATAATAAAAAATTGAACTAAAAGTAAATTTTAAGAAATGTTACAGTCAAGAATTAAACCTAGGACCTCTAGTATGCAAGTTTAACATACTAACACTACACCACAATTGTTTTGTGATAAAGGAGGGTTATGTTATATATTAGTTCTATTTTCGATACAAGATTACTAATATGTATATATTTAAATTAATTTTTTTGGGCCCCCAAATTCTATGGGCCCTGGCCGGTCGCCTTGGCCGCCCTGGTGTTATATCAAGGTTCGCAATATCAGGCGATACGGTTGTATTGAATTGTTTTTGGCATATCCGATATTGACTGTTCCGAAATTGGTCGACACTAACATCGGGACTATTTTTCGTTCAATTAGTTTGCCCAAGTCCCCTTAGCACCTCAACAACAATATGAGACGCAGCGTGAAGTCATGTTGCAGACAAATACTAAAAGTTTTTCAAGCTAGCAAAATTTAGTACAATGCTATTATCGATAAAGATGCAACGATATCTGATAATAATCATGGATTCTAATATGTTGATTGTGCCGTAATACATCAAATCAGTAATTATAATGTATATTAATAAAATCTGACCTTTTTTGTTCAGCGATCATTATCTCGACCTCTGCCATCTGCAAATTGTCTAGATCATTCATGTATATATTCACATCGCCAACCATAGCTGTAAGAAGGAAAGCAGGAAAAAAATATCAATGCATTTGAAATCAAGAGTTAACAAATTGCTCTATGATATTTGCATTCCTTCATGAAATCAAGCATCTCATGGTAACTTTTTTCATACAACTTATTCTGCCTCAGTAACTTTTTTCCCCTCTTATCAGCATATGCTCTTATTAACCACCACCACTCAACATTGTTCTAAGCTTTCTAGCTTACATTCCAAAGTCAATTAGTATGTTGTTAAAAGCCCAACATGAGTACTTTAGTGTTTTTAGAACTTCAAAAGTGTCTATCGGAATAACTAGACAGTAAGCATAAAAGCCACTAGCCTTAAAGTTCAATACCCCAATACCCTTATTACAAATATTCTGGTAACCTACAATCACTAATCACATCACATGGTGACTATAAAAAGGGTACACGTCTCATGGTAGGCTTTCCCAAGGTACATAACAGGATTCTCTTTAAACTTGTGCAAGCGATCATCAGTATGAGATATAAGCTTGCCAATATAAAAGCCCAGCCAGGAAAATGACCAACTCATTATTTGGGAACTTGTACAGAGAAATAAACTTCAATGACCAAGGACCAAAGCTCATTGTGTAACCTAATAACTGATGATTAGCAAGCATTTTCCAATCTCAAATCTAAGGAGGTGCATAACTGAAAGGTGAACCCAAACCGAAAGCTTCAATATAGCTATCAGATTGATGACGATGCAACTTGGTATTAACATGCTCTATAACATCAACTACTTGGGAAAGGGTCGACATCCAGGTTTTAGGAAGAACAATGAAGAAAACATGCTAGAATTACCAATCTTTGAGCTTCTGTTAGGGTCTTTTGTACAAACAGAAGTTCAAAATGTTCTCCGCTTATGCGGATGTCACCAACGCCTAGGTCGCACAGAAGCACATATCCAGATATGAACATAATAGAGATTTGGAAATCGATAAGTTTTAAGGAGTTTAGGATGGCAGGCACAACATGGATACAGTAATATCCATGCATGAATATCTATATTTTATGCATATTTTTTATATTATCTAGGTTTCCAATTGTTCTAGAAAGGATATGTTTCAAAAAAATGGTACTTTGTAATATATCAATTAGGTTTCGCCCCCTATGGAACCTAGACATGTGGGGTCATATTTGATAGGAGTGTGGAGGAAGTACAGTGTCTGGTACGTGTCAAACACGGATATGGCACTGTCTAGAGAAGCGTCGGGGCAACTTCGACAATAACTATCATGCGTTGCCAAGTTTTAAGAGTAAACTATTGACTCCCAAAGTGTCACGCCCCGACCCGGAATCACCCGAATCATCGTCCTCGCTGGGGCGTGATGCCGCACGAGCCTGGAGTTGCGCTCGTGCAAGGCAAGATGACAAGTTCTCAAATGGTTATCTTTTGAGTTGATATTCACAACGAAAGGAAAACAGAGTATACGAAACAAATCTTTTTATTGATATTCGAAATCAGATTACAAGGCTTTCGATAGCCTAACAATATATGCCAGATTGGCTACAACACTCAGGTTCTCTCTTGCCCACAAAGGATTTCACCGTTCCATACATCATGCCTTCTATATCTCGGCCGCATCAATCCTGTCGCGAGTCCGAGCGTCAAGCGATCGCACGCTTCAATACGCTTCGGCATTTCCGAGCCTCAACGCGTTCAAGCAACACTTCGCCTCGAGCCATCCATTTCCTGCATCCTGCATGAAGCTGGTGGGGGATCAGTACGATCGTCCTCGCATGTACTGAATCAAAGATCATCTTTCCAAACCGACATTTGTAATATTTATGTTGAATCATGCAACTTAGCTTATGATCTTGCTATGTTTTCCTTAGGGTCAATTTCATGGCATAATTCGAAAGCGTAAAGCATGTTAGCATAGCAGCATGTTATCGAATTGAATAGGCAAGCAAGCAATCCCGTGTTTGATTCGTGGCACGACTTACCAAGCCGACGCACTCGCCCTTGCACCGACGCAAGGTGAATACGCCTATCAGATTTCCCTATCATGTTATAGTGCTCTCTATGCGGATCTACACACGCACGATATGAGTGTACCTTGCGCTTTTGACCCAGGATCCGTCCATGCAGGATATACGTATACCTTGCACTTCCAACCCATCGCCCTTAACTATATGAAGGTCACTAGCTTGTCACAGCTAGAATGGACTTATACTCATCGAATCGAAAACATAAGACGATGGTAACTCTGTGCGGTTGCTAACCAACAATCAGAGGCCACCGAAATAATCGTGCGCAAGTGGCTTATCACATTCACTAGAAGGTCGCTACCCGTCTAAATGAAGTGCACCAACAATGCCGAAAACGAAATCCCTCCTAGGCCGAACGGTCCCAGCGCCCTGGCGCGCCGCGTTCGAGGGATGCCCATGCACGGGCTTTTATATTCTTTAAGTCCATTTGACCATTTAACCATGCAACGAATCTTATATTTCATACAACCAAGCAAGTTCGCTTATCGCTATTTCAATTGGCACAACGCCCCCAATGTCCTCAACGAACGCCCTAAGGCCATGAACATTTCGAAGGGCACCATGCCGCGTCGACAGTTATGCCATATCCGTGCCACAACTGTTCTTCTCGTCGCAACGACGCCATCTTTGATAAGTATTGTGCAGCTGCACGCATTCGCCGTCTTTTGTGATCTCGTACACGTAGGCACGTTTCTACCGTATTTCGAAATGTTCTATAACTTAGCATTCAATGTTCGGGGCTTGCGCGATATGGCGCTCGCCTATTGTCTTTCAATGTTCTAGCCGTTCTAACTCGTGCGCGAAGGCACGGTATGGTTCGTGCACTAAGGCACTCGCCGAGTACAGTTATTCCATGTTATTGCGGCTTGCGCACCGAGGCGCTCGCCTTAGCGATATCCAATATTCCGTAGCGACTTGTGCATTTGATGCACGTTTCATTTCAATTGTACTAACTTAGTGTTCGACACACGTTATGATTTACTTCCGATCGGACCACGCCCGTGGCGTCGATAGGTTAACTTTTAGCATACAATGATACATTTGACTTATCGAATGAAGGAGTAAAAAGAAGTCAATCCTCCCACCTTGAATCGATTTGCCTTTGTCGTTTCGTCGAGCCGATGCGGCTCGATTTCATAACTTTGTTGCACGGCCACTCTCCTGACTTAGCCATTCGAGCACTTCGTGCTTATTGAGTTTGTACGTCCGATTTGCCTTAGCGTGCCAACGCTTTCGTCCGTCGCAAGGCGTCGATTTGGTTCCGCAGACCCCTTACTAAATATTGCCGAAGATCGACCTCTAATATTTTCGTGTCAAAGTATAACCTGCACACGAAACCAACTAAAATCAATACTTGCATCGATTCGGACTTGCGCCTTGGTCGATTCGATTTCTCAGAATCTTCGAGCCGATTCAAGGCACTCATCCTTTGGGGCAACGCGGTGCTTCGCATCGATTCACTCGATGCATTCTTTCGGGACAAGGCAACTCTTCGAGTCAACGACTCAGCATAATGCACCGTGCGGAGCGGGGCATTACACAAAGCATTAAAAGTTGTTGGAACTTGTATGCCAAAAACTATGTAAGGTGGTTACGTTTACACAAAAAACTTAATAATAGAGACGTCTACAAATGGGATTGTCATTCCTTTTCACGCTTTGCCTTAATATGTCATAGAGACGAATCCAATTCCAATTTTGGAAGTATATTGTCTTAGTTCTCGTCTACACTATTTATGATCTAGGAAAAGTTGGAGGGTGCTCCTTGGTTCAACATTATCGTCTAAACTCTAAACCTTCGCCCGTTAGGATGAGGTCAGTTATGGAGCATAAGAAACCTCCACATTTAACAAGTTTTTATGATCGGTTGTCGACCTGGCATCAAACCTCTATGTTGTTGCCAAAAATAAAATCATAGCCAAGGCAACTGTGAGCACAAGAAGGTTATGCCACAAAATCTAGATGGACAGTTGACAAGTAGATAGAACTACCTATTAGATATGAATTTCAAGCTCATGCAACCAAGGAGGACCCTACAAGTTTTTCTAAACTATAAAGAGTCTGGACGAAGATGTAAGATGATACATTTTGCTATCTATGACACACTAAGTCAAAGAAAGAAAAGAAATGACAATCTCATAGGGTGCTCGTTGGTTGCATGAGCCTAAAAACTGCAAATCCAAAAATGTTTACATACTGCAAACTGACTATGTTTTACGGCATGATCCTCTCACGCTTAGGCCTCATTTGGTTCACGGAATGGAAGGGAAAGGAAATCAATTCCTTGTCATTTCCTTTCCTTTGGGAAACTTTAATTCCTATTGATTTTCCTTTCCGATGTTTGGCAATGCTAAGAAATTTGGAAAGGAAAGTGAATACTTCAATGTGGGAAAGTGATTCCTTCATTGGGAAAGTGAATACTTCAATGCGGTCATAAAAAAAAAATCTAAAATTCTTTATGTTGCTTTCTTATGCTCCACATGACCATAGCCAACGAGACGATTAGATAATGGTGAATAAAGACATATAAAGGAAAAGTACTTAGTTAGTCCAAAAAATATGGCAAAGACGTTTGTTTTGTTACTTTGGTACTACGGTAATGGTGTTAGTCAAAACATTTGGGACAAAGGCCTTTGTTTCGTTTTGTTTTCTTGTGTATACATGGTGGTTATGTTGTTGGATCAATGTGTTCCATTACACATTATGATTAAATTTCCTCAATAGCTGAAATTGCAAAATTTTCTGGTACTTCTTGCTAATGCCATTCATGAATATTAAGAACCAACATCAATTACATAGGGTACACTAGAAATAGATGAGTGTGATGTTAGGAAGTTTGGACTATGGATAGTCTGCATTATTAACTAAAGATATGGCTTATTACTCTGTAATCATGATCTAGATAAGGGCATTACTTCGGAGCTGATATTGTTGAAGTAGAAATTGCTCCAGATCATTTAGTTGTTCTATATTTCTGGTTTTAATTTGGTGATAATAGTTTGGTTTTCAGAAGTCAAATTTAATGACTCAGTTGTCTATGGCTTGCAGTTTTATTTATATAAATAAGAAGTTGGAGTCGAGCATGTGATCCAGAGACAAAGTTCTTTCCTTTTCATATAAAAGAAAATGAAATAATGTGTTCCCAGTAATCCAAATCATGTTCACAAACACAAAACAAGCAAATAATAAGTAGCTTATTTTCACCCGCTGCCTCTCTTTCCCTCGATTTGTTTTAGGTCAACCGTGAGCTGCTGCCTCTCTTTCTCTCTCTCGATTTTTTGTTTGTCTATTTCGGGTCTAGTAAAGTTTCAGGTCGGGTATCAAATCCAGACACAAACAAACAAACAAACAAACAAAAAAACACCTACACGGCCTTCTAGCGAAGTCGGTGACTGCAACTAGCCGTCCGACTAAACCCCGCCTAGATCGCCAAGGCGGCCGACTTTTTCGACTATGGGCATGACTGACTAGCGCCTAGGCGGCCGCATAGGCCGCTTTTTGGAACACTGACGATGATGAATAGAGGCGTATAGAGGGTTATTATTTAGGTAATCTAATAGTGTATGGAGCTGATATTGGCAGTCTTGCTTGGTTGTTTCATATTACTCATTCCAGTTTGGTCATAATAGTGTGGTTTCATTACTATATCTTCTCTTATAAATAAATATAAAAAATAAAAACTAAATTTAACCTTCAACGTGGGGGTGTCCATGGAGGAATTGTCCCTCGATCAACTGCTTGTCCAGTACTATGAAAGTGTGCTCTGCAACAACAAACAAACCCTAATTGAGTACAAAATCCATGATGATGATGAAGAAGTAGAAGTGATTGAATGAATGAGTTACTGTTGGGATCGTTGGTCCATGAGAGGTGCATTTGGTACTCTTGCTCGAGGGATAGGGGTTCGGAGCCCGTGGCTTCGAGCAGGAGGGGGTCCTGCATCCAGTCGTGGTATCTCGGCACGTGATCGCTCATGTACGGAACCAAAATCACCTTCTCCCCTTCCAAACAACTCCTCATTCTCTCTCTCTCCTTCTTTCTTTCTTTCTGGCTTTCTTTCTTTCTTTTGCGATGACTTTACTAATTATATGGGGGCATATTCTTTCCTTGTGGGCCTTCTAAGCCGATAGACTTCCTATTACTGAGCCCACTTTAGGCCGTGGCCCATTTTGGTTAATGTCTAAGATTTGCACAAAATCGTTCAATAGTAAGGCTCGTCCCAATTTCTAGATTCTAGATTTAGAATGAAGAAGTCTGTTGTATAATAGGAAGGTTTAATTTCATGATGGTCCCGTTCCAACCACATGAATTGTATCATGAACCTTAGAATTTTTACGTTCATAATATAGGAACTCATTTTGTACAATAGTAAAGCTCAATTTGAATAACAATTTTTTTATATTCTATATTTTATATTTTTCTCTGAAAAAAAATGATAACTCGTGAATCTATATCCATTCATCTCATTTTACTACAAAACTCTGTTACTTTACTACTTTCATATAAGGGTCTGTTTTGATGCAGGTAACTGCATTACAATTGGCAGTTTTTTGCCACTTTTGCTGCAAGTGATCAATTTTTTTGACAGTTTCTCTGTTTGGTTCTCGGTTGCTAAATGGCTTGCAACCAAAGAATCTCTGACAGCTTCAGAGATTGTCTCCCATTTTCTTTCTCATCCCACTCCCACCGAAAAACACTCGGAACTCGGCTGAAACTCGATTTTTTTTTCCTTTTTCCTCTGAGTTGTTGAGCGACCCAGGTGAATGGGTCAACCGGAGGCAAGGACTGCACGGGGGTGTGGTGATGGAAAAAGGTGGTGGTGGGAAGGGAGAGGTGGCGATGGTGGTAGGGAGAGGTGGCGGTGGGAAGAGGAGAATGAGGTGGTGGTGGGGAGAGGTGGCAGTGGGAAGAGGAGGAGGTGGTGGGAAGAGGTGGAGGAGGTGGTGGTGGGGAGAGCTAGCTGTGGGGAGAGGTGGCGGAAGATGGGAAGAGCTGATTTATTATTTTGGGAGAAAGTACAGAGAGAGAGAGAGAGTGTGTGTGTATAAGATATTTATTGGATATTGATTTTATTTAGGGTTAATTAATTTGATTTAATAGTTAATTTAGTTTAATATGTTAATAATTGTTATTAACTATCATTGTTAATAATTTAGTTTAATATGTTAATAATTGTTATTAACTATCACTGTTATTGTTGTTATTATTAACATATCAATAATAATAATAATAGTGCTGCTGCTAATAATAATAATAACTAAAAAATTAATTATAATTTGATTCATTGAACATAAGATTCTTTAAAATTTAATCAGTAAAATTTTAATTACAATTTGATTTGTTTAATTATGATAATTAATGTGTTTTTTAATTATCTCCAATCCCAATATCCACTTTCAACAACCATCCAAACAACCAAACACATTTTTTTCCCACTTTCAAAACCATCCAAACACCAAACCCATTTTTCTTCCACTTGCAGGAGACAAAAAGTACTACATCCAAACACATTTTGGAAAGTGCCACTTTCACACTTTCAACTGCAACTCATCATGACGTAAGTGCCACTTTCACACTTTCAAAGAGTTACATCTATCCAAATAGGGTCTGTTTGGATGCAGGTAACTGCATTACAATTGGCAGTTTTTTACCACTTTTGCTGCAAGTGATCAATTTTTTTGACAGTTTCTCTGTTTGGTTCTCGGTTGCTAAATGGTTTGCAACCAAATAATCTCTGACAGTTTCAGAGATTGTCCCCCTTTTTCTTTCCCATCCCACTCCCACCGAAAAACACTCGGAACTTGGCTAAAACTCAATTTTTTTTCCCTTTTTCCTCTGAGTTGTTCAGCGACCTAGGTGAATGGGTCAACCGGAGGCAAGGACTGCGCGGGGGTGTGGTGATGGAAAAGGTGGCGGTGGTGGTAGGGAGAGGTGGTGGTAGGGAGAGGAGAATGAGGTGGTGGTGGGGAGAGGTGGCAGTTGGAAGAGGAGGAGGTGGTGGGAAGAGGTGGAGGAGGTGGTGGTGGGGAGAGATGGGTGGTGGGGAGAGGAGGAGGTAGTGGTGGGGAGAGCTAGCTGTGGGGAGAGGTGGCGGAAGATGGAAAGAGCTGATTTATTATTTTGGGAGGAAGTACACACACACAGAGAGAGAGAGAGAGTGTGTATAAGATATTTATTGGATATTGATTTTATTTAGGGTTAATTAATTTGATTTAATAGTTAATTTAGTTTAATATGTTAATAATTGTTATTAACTATCATTGTTAATAATTGTTATTAACTGTCATTGTTAATAATTTAGTTTAATATGTTAATAATTGTTAATAATTGTTATTAACTATCACTGTTAATAATATGTTAATAATTATTAACTATCATTGTTATTATTGTTATTATTAACATATCAATAATAACAATAATAGTGCTGCTGCTAATAATAATAATAACTAAAAAATTAATTATAATTTGATTCTTTGAACATAAGATTCTTTAAAATTTAATCAGTAAAAATTTAATTATAATTTGATTTGTTTAATTATGATAATTAATGTGTTTTTTAATTATCTCCAATCCCAATATCCACTTTCAACAACCAAACTCATTTTTTCCCACTTTCAAAACCATCCAAACACCAAACCCATTTTTCTTCCACTTGCAGGAGACAAAAAGTACTACATCCAAACACATTTTGGAAAGTGCCACTTTCACACTTTCAACTGTAACTCATCATGACGTAAGTGTCACTTTCACACTTTCAAAGAGTTACATCTATCCAAACAGGGGTCTGTTTGGATGTAGGTAACTGCATTACAATTGGCAGTTTTTTGCCACTTTTACTGCAAGTGATCAATTTTTTTGACAGTTTCTCTGTTTGGTTCTCGGTTGCTAAATGGCCTGCTACAAAAGAATCTCTGACAGCTTCAGTGATTGTCCCCCATTTTCTTTCCCATCCCACTCCCACCGAAAAACACTCGGAACTCGGCTGAAACTCAATTTTTTTTTTTCCTTCTTCCTCTGAGTTGTTGAGCGACCCAGGTGAATGGGTCAACCAGAGGCAAGGACTGCGCGGGGTTGTGGTGATGGAAAAAGGTGGTGGTGGGGAGGGAGAGGTGGCGGTGGTGGTAGGGAGAGGTGGCGGTGGGAAGAGGAGAATGAGGTGGTGGTGGGGAGAGGTGGCAGTGGGAAGAGGAGGTGGTGGTGGGAAGAGGTGGAGGAGGTGGTGGTGGGGAGAGGTGGTGGTGGGAAGAGGTGGAGGAGGTGGTGGTGGGAAGAGGTGGAGGAGGGAAGAGGAGGAGGTGGTGGTGGGGAGAGTTAGCTGTGGGGAGAGGTGGCGGAAGATGGGAAGAGCTGATTTATTATTTTGGGAGGAAGTACACAGAGAGAGAGAGAAAGAGAGTGTGTATAAGATATTTATTGGATATTGATTTTATTTAGGGTTAATTAATTTGATTTAATAGTTAATTTAGTTTAATATGTTAATAATTGTTATTAACTATCATTGTTAAAATTGTTATTAACTATCATTATTAATAATTTAGTTTAATATGTTAATAATTGTTATTAACTATCACTATTATTATTGTTATTATTAACATATCAATAATAACAATAATAGTGTTGCTGCAAATAATAATAATAACTAAAAAATTAATTATAATTTGATTCTTTGAACATAAGATTCTTTAAAATTTAATCAGTAAAAATTTAATTATAATTTGATTTGTTTAATTATGATAATTAATGTGTTTTTTAATTATCTCCAATCCCAATATCCACTTTCAACAACCATCCAAACAACCAAACTCATTTTTTTTCCACTTTCAAAACCATCCAAATACCAAACCCATTTTTCTTCCACTTGCAGGAGACAAAAAGTACTACATCCAAACACATTTTGGAAAGTGTCACTTTCACACTTTCAACTGCAACTCATCATGACGTAAGAGCCACTTTCACACTTTCAAAGAGTTATATCTGTCAAAACAGGATCTGTTTGGATGCAGGTAACTGCATTACAATTGGCAGTTTTTTGCCACTTTTGCTGCAAGTGATCAATTTTTTTGACAGTTTCTCTGTTTGGTTCTCGGTTGCTAAATGGCTTGCAACCAAAGAATCTCTGACAGCTTCAGAGATTGTCCTCCATTTTCTTTCTCATTCCACTTCCACCGAAAAACACTCGAAACTCGGCTGAAACTCAATTTTTTTCCCTTTTTCCTCTGAGTTGTTGAGCGACCCAGGTGAATGGGTCAACCGGAGGCAAGGACTGCACGGGAGTGTGGTGATGGAAAAAGGTGGTGGTGGGGAGGGAGAGGCGCGGTGGTGGTAGGGAGAGGTGGCGGTGGGAAGAGGAGAATGAGGTGGTGGTTGGGAGAGGTGGCAGTGGGAAGAGGAGGAGGTGGTGGGAAGAGGTGGAGGAGGTGGTGGTGGGGAGAGCTAGCTGTGGGGAGAGGTGGCGGAAGATGGGAAGAGCTGATTTATTATTTTGGGAGGAAGTACACAGAGAGAGAGAGTGTGTGTATAAGATATTTATTGGATATTGATTTTATTTAGGGTTAATTAATTTGATTTAATAGTTAATTAAGTTTAATATGTTAATAATTGTAATTAACTATCATTGTTAATAATTGTTATTAACTATCATTGTTAATAATTTATTTTAATATGTTAATAATTGTTAATAATTGTTATTAACTATCACTGTTATTATTGTTATTATTAACATATCAATAATAACAATAATAGTGCTGCTCCTAATAATAATAATAACTAAAAAATTAATTATAATTTGATTCTTTGAACATATATTCTTTAAAATTTAATCAGTAAAAATTTAATTATAATTTGATTTGTTTAATTATGATAATTAATGTGTTTTTTAATTATCTCCAATGCCAATATCCACTTTCAACAACCATCCAAACAACCAAACTCATTTTTTTTTTACTTTCAAAACCATCCAAACACCAAACCCATTTTTCTTCCCCTTGCAGGAGACAAAAAGTACTACATCCAAACACATTTTGGAAAGTGCCACTTTCACACTTTCAACTGCAACTCATCATGACGTAAGTGTCACTTTTATACTTTCAAAGAGTTACATCTATCCAAACAGCCCCTAAACTCAACTCATTCTACATTTTTTTTAATACAAATTTAGGCTTCGATATGCATTTTTTTTTATCTCGATCTACTATTGACATTCTACGAAATGCTCCCCACCCGACCCTGTGATTTTGATTCATCTCATACGGTAAGAGTAACTGTCCTTTACACTACGTTTGGGAAGGAGGAAAAATAGAGGGAGGAGAAAATTTGAGGGAAAAGTGAAGAAAAAATTAAAAATTAAGGGTCCGTTTGGATAGACTTTTTAAAATTTTGTTCTGAAAACAGACTTTTTAAGCATTTCGTCTCACAACAATTTCTTTGTGTCACATCAATTTTTGTATCCGACACATTGAGGGATCGGGGATCTCGTTCTACTATAGATCTGACAGAAGGCATCGTCCAGAGGACGAAGACGAAGAGGACACGAGATCGTTGATGGGGCAGTCGCCAGATCCGGAGCAGCGCCGCCCATCGAAGTCCAGGCGACCGGCCGCGGCGCCAGATCTGCCCCGCTTGGTGACTCGTCCCGATCCCGGACACGTACGATGCCTCGATCTTTTAGCACCGGCGAGCACCGCCTCACTCCGAGCTACCAAGGACATGCATGTCCTCTGTGACCTGGAGAAGGAGGTTGTCGAGCTCCGGCGGCGCTCCATAGAGGTCTATGAGCTTCGTAGAAGTCGAGAAAGAGGTCGTCGAGCTCCGACGGCGCCTCCGTCAGGGAGCAGACCGATCAAAACCTAGCTGGAGCAGACCTGTCCACCACCGCCATGGTCGAGGTGGAGAGAACGAGGTGGAGAGGTGGAGTAAAAAAATTGAAAAAAAACGTAAAGGAAAGAGAAACATGGAATGGGATGGGGGTGGTGGGGCCCGCATATCTAGGAAAAGTGTTTTGGGAAAACTGGTTTTTGCTCCTTTGAAAAGTAGGATCTCCCAAAAGTTTTGTGAAAGCTTAGTTTGGGAGTGGAGCTGCCCAAACGATATTTGTGAAAGCTTTTGAGTTTAAACTCAAAAGTGTGAGCCAAAGTGGATAACCAAACGCACCCTAAGTTGTTTGGAAAGGGGGGAAAGAAATAGAAGGAGGGAAATCTGGAGGGAAAATTTTGGTAGGTCCCACCAAAAAAAATTTCTCACAAAACCGGAAGAAAAATGTACGTGCTTGAGAGAATTGGGTAATATTTACCCAATTACCCCTCAATCAATTCTCTTTCTTTTTCTAGGTTATCCGTTCATATTCTTTTTTCTTATTTTAAAAATCATGAAAAAGTTAGACAAATCAATAATTTTATCTATCTCCCACAAATAAACGAAAGTTAATTTTTTTACTTTTCCTCTCCTCATTTTTCGGTCAACCAAACAAGAAGAGGTAAAGTTAACTTTCCTCTCCCTCCCCTCCTATGTTCCCAAACATAGTGTTAGTGTTCCAAATTATGAAGTAAAAGCCTCCAAGACGTAAATACAAAATGGAGATTTTTAAAAAATGTTGATTCACTTTCTATAATGATCTTTAAAAAAAATAGAAATAGTTATCCTTTGATTAATTTTGCTAGAGTATATGAAAATCAAATGAACTATCAAAGTATTCTTGCATTAATCAAATAAGTTTTTTTATTACTTGATTTTGTTACTTGGGTTGGAGATGGTCTAAGGAATAAATATTTCATAGCATTCTTGATATACAAATAATAATATAACTAAAAAAAGTTTATTTTGTCATAAAACCTAAATTATTTATTCATAGTTACTCGAGGTATAATGGTCAGGATTTAGGTTACAAATCTCAGTCAATTGGACATATGGTCACTAACCTAGTACAAATCTACAAAATCTAAATAAGCATGTCAAATTTCAATCAAAAGTACATGTTTATTGGACAAGTACGATTTGAATCCACCATTCTACCAAAACTAAATATGAAATTAAGTCCAATATTAAAGCTATGTTGTGAGGCAAATTAGCTCAACATCTCAAATGGTATATCAATATATCTCAATGTGTATCAATCTCTCTACAAGCCATTCCAACCTCTCTTTATATAGGAAAAGAGAGGTTGGGAGTTACATAATGAAAGGTCACTTAGGAGTTACAAAATGAAGAGTCATGAGTTACAAAATGAAGAGTCACCATGATTCACCATGATGAGTTACAACACTCCCCCTTGGCTCTTCACAAACTCTGCTTGTAAACACCTCTTCTTCGTCTGTCTGTAGCTTGCAGATTCAAAAATGACCACCTACTTGTGCCTCGTTAAAACCTTGCCAAAGAAAACCCAGTGGAAAAAAAAACTTTGGTCGAAGGACAAAAGAGTACACACAGGTCAGTGTGATGGGGGTAAACTAACCATTGCAAAGGTGCCTCGTCAAAACCTTGTCAGGAAAAACCCAGTGGGAAAAAACCGCTGATCGAAGGACAAAAGAGTACACGATGGTTTAGAAGTATACACTGGATACTCCCCCTGATCACAATAGTCCTTAGTGAATAAGAGATTTGAAATGTGTCTCGTTAAAAACCTTGCCAAAGAAAACCCAGTAGAAAAAACTTTGGTCGAAGGGAAAAAGAGTACACAAGCATACATCAGGATGCTTCCCTTTTCACTCGCACTCGACTGGGTGCGGGATATACGCACAACAGGGCATTTGGAGGCGCTCGTTGGGGCGCTCCCCCTCACATGCACACAACAGGGTGCAGGAAACATGTTTCACTTAGGCTAGCTCTGAAAGTTTCCTAAGTCCAATCGCTCTGACATGTTTCTGGAACGAGTGTTTCGGCAGTGACTTGGTGAACAAGTCTGCACGGTTATTCTCCGATCCAATGTGTTGCACTTCAATCTTCTGAAGCGCTTGTTGTTCATGTGTAAAGAACAACTTGGGCGATATGTGCTTGGTAGCATCCCCTTTGATGTAACCATATTTTGCTTGATCAATAACAGCGGTATTGTCCTCATAGACGACAACAGGTTCATCTGGGTCATATGGAAGATCACATGTACTTCGAATATGGCCAATAACAGCTCGAAGCCATACACACTCTCTAGTCGCCTCATAGAGCGCGAGTAGCTCAGAGTGGTTCGTTGAAGTAGCCACTAAGGTCTGTTTGCGAGACCTCCAAGAAATCGTCGTGTTCCCAATGGTAAAGACATAACCAGATTGGGAACGCCCCTTGTGCGGATCAGATAAGTATCCCGTATCGGCGTAGCCAACAAGGGTCGCGTTACTTCGAGTGCCAAGAGCGTTGGACTCACTCAAAACCGCGTAGGGATAGAACAAGCCCAAGTCCGTAGTACCCTTAAGGTAGCAAAAAATATCTTTTATTCCATTCCAATGGCAGCGTGTTGGCGCGGTGCTGTGTCGAGCTAGACAATTCACAGCAAACAAGATGTCCGGTCTAGTACATTGGGCCAAGTACAATAAAGCGCCTATTGCACCCAGATAAGACAACTCAGGACTCAATATCTCTTCGTCGTCCTCCTTTGGACGAAATGGGTCCTTAGTAATGTCTAGAGAGCGGACGATCATGGGAGTAGCGGACGGTTTAACATCAAAATGACTAAAGCGTCTCAACACCTTTTGAGTGTAGTTCGCTTGATGGACAAGGATTCCATCTTTACGGTGCTCGATCTGCAGGTCGAGGCAAAACCGTGTCTTCCCAAGATCCTTCATCTCGAATTCCCTCTTCAGGATATCAGCAGTTTCTGACAAGTCTTTTTCGGTTCCTATGAGATTTATGCCATCTACATAGACCGCGATGATTGCGTATCCTGAAGTGGATTTCTTTATGAACATGCATGGGCAAAGTTCGTTATTAATGTATCCCAAACCGATCAAGTATTCGCTTAGGCAGTTATACCACATTCGCCCGGATTATTTCAATCCATATAGCGAACGCCTCAGTCTAATCGAGAATGCGTTCCGTGGTCGGAAACTACTTGATTCAGGCATCTTTAGTCCTTCAGGGACTCTCATGTATATCTCTGTGTCCAGATCCCCGTAGAGATAGGCTGTGACCACATCCATGAGCTGCATATTCAGTTTTTTCGGAAACTACTAAACTGATTAAGTAGCGGAACGTTATAACGTCCATTACGGGAGAATAGGTCTCCTCGTAATCAATTCCAGGGCATTGTAAGAAGCCTTGCGCCACAAGGCGAGCCTTGTATCGCACAATCTCATTTCTCTCATTACGCTTCCTTAGAAAAACCCATTTGTGACCAATTGGTTTAACATTGGATGGTGTTGGAGCAACAGGTCCAAACACATTTCTTTTCGCTAAGGAGTCTAGTTCAGCCTGGATTGCTTGTTTCCATTGTGATCAGTCCGTTCGTCGTTGACACTCGGCAACACTACGAGGTTCCATGTCATCATTGTTCATAATGTCAGTGGCCACTGAGTATATGAACACATCATCGATGACAGTTTCATTTCGCTTCAAAATATCGTCTAAGCTAGCATACTCGACGAATATTTCGAGGTTATCGGCATGATTAAGAATAGGCGTTTCATCTGGAACGCGCTCTTCTAATACATCGCCGTGATCCTTAATGATCTCATGTGGCAAAATGCTTTTAACAAGATTTCTCCGCTTCCGGGGCAGAACATCTTTGGAACCAACCGGTCTTCTCTTTTTCTTGGGAATAGCGGCGGACTGGACGGCCGATGGCAGCGTCCTTTGCTCGACGGGTTCGACCGGAGCAACATGTTTCACAGGAACATGGCGTCTCTCAGGGACGTCTATCCTTGCAGGCACATTTGCAGCAGGTATAATTGATCTCGTGACTTTTGCTAGGTCGCTAAATGCGTCTGGCATTTGATTTGTAATATCTTGCAGACCTAGAATCCTCTGTACTTTCTTATCACTATGTGCAGAGGGGGGATCATGATGAGCAAAAGCGGGCACATGCCACGCTAATTTACGTCGTTTCTCATCAACGTTAGTGTGCATTTCTCCCCCTAACGACGGGAAGATTGCCTCATCAAAGTCACAATCCGCGTGTCTCGCGGTAAAGAGATCGCTTGTCAAGGGCTCTAAATAGCGAATGATGGACGGGGAGTTATAACCGACATATATTCCCCGTCGCTTCTGAGGTCCAAATTTTGAACGCCTTATCGGCTCAATTGGAACATTGACTAGGCACCCAAACACGCGTAAATGTGAGATGTCAGGCTCACATCCAGTAACCAGCTGGTACGCGAAAAGTGGTTGGGTGGCCATGGGCCTCAGACGGACCAAATTTGCAGCGTGCAAAATTACATAGCCCCATGCAGATAGTGGAAGTTTGGTGCGCATAACCAAGGTCCGCGCTATCACTTGCAGTCGCTTTATAAAAGCTTCTGCTAGACCATTTTGGGTATGAACATACGCAACAGGATGTTCAAGATTTATTCCCAAAGTCATGCAATAGTCATCGAAAGTCTTCGATGTAAACTCCGCGGCATTATCAAGTCTAATAGACTTTATCGGATAATCCGGATGGTGAGCCCTTAACTTAATGATCTGGGCGAGGAGTTTAGGAAATGCTGCATTTTGAGTGGACAATAACACTACGTGTGACCATCTAGTTGATGCATCAACCAAAACCATGAAGTATTTAAATGGTTCGCATGTTGGTTGGATTGGTCCACAAATATCTCCGTGAATTCTCTCAAGGAATTAGAAAACCAATCTCGTAGGTTTCACATGGAGTGGCTTAAGATTCGTCTTCCCAATCGAGCAAGCTTGGCATAGGCTTTTCGAATTTATAACGAAATTCTTTCCTCCAAGAGGATGCCCATGTGATGCATTCATAGTGCGAAGCATCGTATTTTGACCCGGATGACCCAGCCGGTCATACCATAGCATAAAAGTCCTCTCATCAATTGGCGCTCGACGAATGATGAGATTACTCTCGATGTGTTGTATCGTAGTGAGATACAAACCACTTGAAAGACATTTCAACTTCTCCAAGATACGCTTTTGGCCATACTGAGTGGAGGTAATGAAAAGATACTCGAAGCTATGTTCTCGAGCAGTTTCAACATGAAATCCGTTTTCTCGAATATCCTTAAAACTCAGTAAGGTACGACTGGACCTTGGAGAATATAAGGCCTATGATACTTCAATAGGAGTACCATTGGACAACGAAAAACGGGCTTTGCCAAAACCTTGAACAAGGGTTGAGGGTCCCGAAATGGTTGTCACTGAGGTTACTTTAGGCATATAGGAGATAAAGTATGATTTATCTCTCAAGATATTGTGAGTCGTTCCACTATCAACCAGACAATCTACTGCCCCGTGGTCCATGCCTATAAGTAAAGAAAATTAAAGTTTGTCACACGTTTGAGGAAAGTGCTCGAAATAGAACTTTAATTTATCGAGAAAACAGAAAATACAAACCACAAGTTTCATGACTTAAATCAAATATAGAAAGATAATGGAGATTCATTCTTCCATTTCTGCTACAAAATTGGGGGTCTCAAGATTTAGATTTTCGCACTCGTTGACCAGATTTGCTTCGACCCGGCGCCCCTTGTGATAGTTATCAACTTCTTGGGGGGTCGCCCTGCAAGTCCGTTGCATATGACCATAAGCACCACATTTGTAGCAGAGAGTAGGCGCTTGGCTTTCCACTCTCGCTTTGGGACGACTGGCCCGTTGGTTCTTACCATGAGACTGCCTAGGAGTCAAAGGTCCTTGGTTCTTGTTAGAATCTCGCTTTGGGTGGCGAGACTTAAACTCGCCTCTGTTCTTTGGCTGGGACGACTAGCACTTGTCTCGTTTCCACCGTGGATTTGGTCCACGGAGAGCGTTTGCATCAGGCATTGAAATTGCCTTTGTTCCAGCAGGACGAGAATTGTTGTTTCTCATTAAAATGAGACTGTTCTTCTTGTCTAGTAAAAGCTGGGTGATGAGCTCGGAAAACTTGGTGAACTTAGACTGACGGTATTGCTTTTGGAGCAAGTTGTCAGTGAAAGAAAATGTGGTGTATGTTTTCTCCAATAGATCACTGTCGGTTAATATCTCACCGCAGTATTGGAGAAGTGATCGAATCCTGCAGACTTCATTGTTGTAATCAGTTACACTCTTAAAGTCTTGGAAGCGCAGGTTCAACCAGTCATGGCGTGCTTCAGGTAGCCATATGGTCTTCTGGTGGTCGAAGCGCTCTTTCAGAGAGTCCCATAGCGTCTTCGGCGAGGAGATTTCAATGAACTCCGACTTCATGGCGTCAGATAAATGCCTGCGGAATAGAATCATCGCTTTGGCGTTCATTGAGCGAGTGACTTCCACTTCACGCTCTTCCTCGTTATAGATGACGTCCAAGAGGCCCTGCGCATCTAGATGGTTCTGGATGTCTTGCGTCCAGTCCAAGTAGTTCTTGCCAGAGGCTTCAAGGATGGGAAAATCAATCTTGATCGACATTTTTCTACAACAGAAGAAAAAATCTTGATCAGTCAACATATAAAATGACAGGTTTATATGGATTTGGTTTGTATAAGCAACAACAAACAATTGTAAATAAAAACAACGGTTTTGAAAAAATGATTTTTGTTTAAAAATTATCTTATATCGATCGACGGGCCGGTATAGAGAGGTCAATAAGTTTCTTGCAAAAATGCATAATTATAAATATAATTTGAGCAAAAAATAATATTCGGTCAACCCCTTTCAGTAGCTCTACGTGAATATGACCAGGCAGGAAAATGAGGGAGGAGGGTCACCGGGAACCACTTAAAAACCAAGCCCCAAGTTCTTTCTGACATCATACCCAAATAGGTGAGCCTATTCGGAGAGACTTCGTAAAATTTTTGTCAAATGCAAGAATAAATAAGATTTTTCAAGAAATTCACGCTATTTGCGAACTGTGCAAAATAGGTGACAATTTAGTGCGTGCTCAAAATGAGCGTTGCTTTTGAAAAATTATTAACCAAAAAGGTTATTTTTGGGAGGCCCAAATTTGGCGGTGCCAGAATTTGTTTATGTAGCCAAGACAATTTTTTAATTTCCACGCCATTATGCTAAAAAAAACGTATAACATAAGTTGGCAACAACACACAAAAGAATTGGTGCCTACGCAAGCGACACCAAAAAAATGTCAACTATTTTTTCGACGTCTAATGAAGCGACGCCAAAAAAATAGCGAGAAAAAAATACAATTTTTACTATCCATCTGTTACAATAATTCACTGAGTAACATAAAGAAAAAAATGCTACTGAGGTGCTTGTCGGGGCACAGATGGCACTGTGGCGCTCGCCGGGGCGCTTTCTTACCGTACGGTGGAAGGAGGTAAAAAAAAACAACGGTACGTCGGGTCTCCGGCGTTGCACGAGCAAAGTGTTGATAACGTGTTGTGAGGCAAATTAGCTTAACATCTCAAATGGTATATCAATATATCTCAATGTGTATCAATCTCTCTACAAGCCATCCTAACCTCTCTTTATATAGGAAAAGAGAGGTTGCACTACAAAAAAAGTGACCTTTTGGGACGACATTATTTGATACACAATTTTTATGAGTCCTAAATAATATTATTTGGGACACAAAGTAATATCATTTAGGACGCATTGTTTTTCGACCCTGATAATATTTACTTATTTTGGACTGAACTTTCTGTCCGTCCCAAATAGAATTTGTCACGACCCGTTACCCAAATTGTTGGGCCGGGCCGAGCCATGTCCAGCCTACGCTTGGTTAAAGCGTAGTAAGTTATTCTAAGAATAGACAATAAAGTATCTAAGCAGCTAACAGTTCTAAAATCATAATTAAAGGTTCATCACAACACAGCATCTATAAGCGAAGGTAAATAAGTACAGACTTAATAATATACTTCCAAGTATCTAACTGGAGACAAAGTCCAGTATCCAAATACAAGTACAGACAAAGTCTAAGTCTCAAAACACAAGAAAGATAACTAAGCAAGGTTCCCCGCTGGGACCTCTTCTGGAGCTAAGGCCAGGTCCTCAAATGCAGTACCATAATATTTATCACATAGCATTTCCTTCTCGAAAAGTGAATACAACGTTATCCTGTCAGGACGGGAGCAAGTACAACCTCTACAACTAAAATACTGAATATATAATGAAAGAGATGTACAATATGAAACATGGTGTGATAAGTCTATAAAATAGGAAATACTGGGAACATGGCCTCATGGTACAACTGGGATCACAATATCATAGTAACACAGGGAACATGGCATATCTGAAATCATGGTATGACTCATAATCTATCATGGCAAGGATACATATGTCATAGAGACAGATGTATATGTAATATTTAAAACTGTAACAGGTACATGATCGGTCAATAGATGTACAAAGTGCTGGGGCACTTGTAAATAAAATGTACATACGTACAAGTGTACAGGCATAGGTGTACCTCCGTACAGAAATGCTGGATAATGGCCGACGGCGCAGTATCATATAGAATGAAACTTTGCTCGGTACGATAATGGGGGCATGATCACGTACGCTACTAACAGTTTTTCCATAACCCATATTCTATCATGTTAGAGATACGAGAACAGTAAAAACATGTGAGAGATACTGGGAGTAGTATAAGTATGGCAGGTACTGGGAACAGTATGAAACATGTGAATACTCCGAGTAGTATAAAGCAAAGTAAAACATGTACTGAGAACCAGTAAAGAACATGTGAAGATATAAAAACTGTCCTAAGCATGTCAGGTACTGTAAGTAATACAACATGTGAAGACATAGCTTGCTACCTCAAGGATCAGTATTTTAACAGGGTTAATACATGTTCTAGCATTAAAAGACAGTAAATGAGTTTGTAGATGTACTTGCCTCGAGCAAAGCAAGAATACTAGTACGAAGATATAGATGCCTGATGTCCTGTCAATAATGATATACAAACTCAGTTCTAAGCTATGTTCAATATTACACTAGTGGTGTGACACGACTCCTAACTGGATACTAGCCAAGTGGGGACCTAGTATAAAAGTCTAATGTGGAGTGCCACTATATCCAAACTAATTCTCTAGGGTCTTTACACTAGTGCGGGGTGAGGTCCAATACTACAATGACTCAAATCAACACAAAATAGTGAAAGTCGTAATTACTCAATAAATAAATCAAACTGTACACTAAGTTCCAACAATTTTTGAGATAGACAAAAAGCTCAAATATATATAAAATAAAGTATCAAAATAATTCTTGTTAATTATAGAAATTTATACTAATTTTTTTGGAATTTATAAACCCTCATAAATATTTATTAAAAATTAGCAAAAACATGTATCCTGAAAATGAGTTCTGTTTTTCCATTTTTATAAAATACCAAAAGTACTTATTAAATGCTGGAAAAATTATAATGAATTAGCTAAATTAACATAGTATTTAAATACAATTTTTTCCAGATTTTTACAGCAATTAAAATATATATAAAAATTTAAAACCAGAAAGTAACAATTTATGGAAAAATAATTAATTATAAATTAAGGATAATACATAATCAAAATCTACAGATGTTGTCGGATGATAAAATAAATATCATCAACGTGTCCAGAACGGTCAAATTAGCTAGGATAGCCTACCCATAAGTCCAATTTGGACACAAGGACAAAACGGTAATTTTAGGTCAAAATGATATCTGCCGTTGGACACACTTTGTACCGAAAAGCGTGTCAGGATAGAAGTCTACAAAACCTAGCAAATTATATGTCCACGAATTTAGAATGATGATACGAACCCAACGGTATGTCCGAAATGGAATTCCGATGTGCCGATCTCAAAAAGATACGTTGACGCAGACACTTGGTATCCGGTTTGCACCGAAATGCGTGCCGGAGCAAATGTCTTCAAAATTCAGCAAATTATATGTCAACGAGTCCAGAATGACGATACGAACTCAACGGTATATCCGAAATTGGATTTCGATGAGCCGATCTCAAAGTGACCCATTGACTCAAAAAGTGGGACCCGCTTTGCACCGAAATGCGTGCCAGGGCCCACGTTCTCCAAATCAAGCAAATTTTATATGAAAACAAGCCAGAACGACGCCACGAGTCTACTGGTGGTGTCAAAAATTGAATCCGGAGTCCCGGGTTCAAAAATAGAATTTAACAAGTATAAATTAAAGAATTCGGACGGCCAACTTTGGCGTCGAATTCGACCAACCGAACGTGCTTAAAATGAAACAAAATCTAAAGGAGACAGGAAGATGGTTATACCAGCTGCGCACAGGAACTAGTAGTGCGCCAACCGGAGCTACAACGGTGAAGTTACAAGCTGACGAAGTCGGCTCCACGAAACTGTCCAAAAACAGTTCAATTTAAAACGTCAACTTGGTGGCCAGTTTTGAGGTATCAAATGACGAAATTAACGGACAAAAATTGACAGGAGTGAAGATGGATATACCGAGATTGCGACAGAGCAAAGAATTTGCCGATCCAACGGTCGGATCTCTCGAAAAAGCGTACGAACTTGCTGCGACGGAACGCCATTTTTCGAGTTCAAAACTCGCGCGCGCCGACGGGAATCTCGTGCGAAACGTACGAATCGTGTGTTTAACACGTTGGGGAGGCCGGTGGTGGACATGGAGAGGTCGTCGGGGGTCGCACGCCAGTGGGGGGTCGCCCACGGCGGTCGTGCAGCGGCGCGGCGGCGCACGACGGCGGCCCGCGCGCGCACGTGTGCGCCGGTGCGCTGCTGCCGGAGCTGCTGCTGCGTGCGGGGTGGTGCCGACCTGGCGCGGCGGCGGGGAAAGGCTCTCCGGCGGCGACGGCGGCGGCGGGGTTGCATGGTGGGAGTGGTGGTGTTGATGAATGGTGATGGTGAGGGTGGATGATGATGATGATGATGATGGTGATGAAGATGATGTAGGAGGAGGAGAGGGTGGTCGGCAGTAAGGGGGAGGGGAGTTCGGCCTGGGGAGGAGTCGGCTGTGGTGGAGTGGTGTGTGTGTGGTTTATGTGTTGAGAAAGAGAGAGAGATGTATGTGTGGGTGAATATATAATATAAAGAGAGAGAGAGAGAGAGAGTAGATATTTATGAGAGAGAGAGGGGGGGGAAGTCGGTCCTGTGGGGGGGGGTGTTCTCTTGCTGGCAGTATGGGGGGGTTGAGGTGGTGTGTTGGTGTTTTAAATGGGAGTGAGAGAGAGAAGTATGTATATATATATGTATAGGTATATATATATATATAAAGAGAGATAGAGAGAGAAATATTATAGAGAGAGGGGGATGTTCGGCTAGGAATATAGGGGGTATGATGGCTGTACTGTGAGGTGTAATAGGAGAGAGAGAGTGATGTATTTATTTATATATATATATATATGTGTGTGTATATATATATATACAAGCAATAAAAATGAGATATTTGTAAAAATAGAGAGAGGAAGAGATATTTTCAAAATAGGAGAAATAGAAAAATTATGTAAGGTATTTGGACAGTCATGAAAGGGCAACGTGGAGCTTGGGTTCGGGTTCGGTCGAGCCGGGTCGGATCAAAATCGAACCGGGGGTAATATTCGAATTAAAATGAGTATTTATAATCATGGGAAAATAAATAATATGCGGGGACTCCAATAAATGGGACACAAGCGTCATGCGGGTAGTAGGCTTCATGTGAGCCACGTCCATACTTTGGGTCGACTAGGTTGGATCGATGTCAGGTCCCGAAATTAAATTGGAAATTAAATCAGGTTTTACGGTAGATAATAAATCGGCCTAAATTGACCCGGAAGTTGTGCAAAAAAAATGAAGCACAAAATGGATTGTCTGAGTGGGACACGAAGGTCATGGGTGGAGAGCGTCTCGAGTAGATCATTTATGAAAAGTTGGTTCTGAGAAAACGACTGGTCTGGTGCTCCTAAATTAAAAGCCATGGCAACGTGTAAACGACGATAAAAAATAAAAGTGGGAATAATTATTGAATGATTAATCGGTCTAAGTTGACCCGAACTTGCGCGATACAAAAAAAGCACAAGGGAACGAGTTCAAATGGGACACGATATATCAACAGGAAGATAATCTTGCCTACTTCAAAATCCATGAAGAGAGTTTACAGAGATTGGTATCCCTGACGCTCCAGAAGTCAAAGTCATGGAAAGGTACATTAATGATCTAAACAATTAAATAATAATATATTTATCGAAAACAATTCATTCAGAAAAATAAAAATAAACCCTGAAATTCAGGGGGCTTACAGAATTTCAGCCTGTCCCAAATAGTTTGGCGGGAAATGAAAAAACACCCGGGTAATTTTTTGGTCAAAATTTGAATTTAGGATTAACTATTGGATTATAAGTCAATATTTGGATTTTAGTTTAGTATTTTACTTGGCATAAATTATAATACAAATATTATAGTTAATTTATTATTTAATTATTGGTTGGTTGTATTTATTGGATGATGCATTTGTATGTATTTAATTAGATCCTTGGACTATTAACACTACCAAAATACACTCATTTAGCGACGGATTTTTAGCGACGGAATTTTTTCGTCGGTATTAGCGACGGTTTCGTGGCCGCTCAGCGACTGATTTCCGACTACACGCCTTTGCCATTTTTATTTTAATTTTAGGAGGAGGAAAGGTCGCACATCCGTCGCTAGACTGTCGGTGTTATAGCGACGGATTTTCCGTCGTCGCTACACAGTCGATTATTTGGCGGGAATTGTGTAGAAAATTGGTGGGACATATTTTTGACGACTTAGCGACGGATATTCGGTCGGCACTTATCAAAAAAGGCGACTGCTGGGCGACGGTTTTTTACCAGTCGCTCGTCCGTCGCTATATATACGTTCCAGACTTTAAATAAAACGGCAGGGGAAACTTTTCGCATTTCCCCCAAATTTACTCTCTCTCCTCTCTCTCTCTCTCTCTTTCTCTCTCTCGCCGGTGTCGGCTTCGGTGATCGGCGTCGGTGTCGGCGTCGGCGTTCTCTCCTCTCTCTCTTCTGAAGGTAACCCCCCTCTCTCTCTCTCTCTCTCTCTCTCGCGGTGTCGTATAGGGGCTGGGCGGCACGCTTGGGGCTGGGCCGTCCGGGGGCTTGGCGGCTGGCTTGGGTCGGGGGCTGGGCGGTGGGCTTGGGGCGGGGGCGTCGGGGGCTGGGCGGCTGGCTTGGGGTTGGGGCGTCGGGGGCTGGGCGGCTGGCTTGGGTCGGGGTCTGGGCGGTGGGCTTGGGGCGGGGGCGTCGGGGTCTGGGAGGCGGGCTTGGGGTTGGGGCGTCGGGGGCTGGGCGGCTTGCTTGGGTCGGGGTCTGGGCGGTGGGCTTGGGGCGGGGGCGTCGGGGTCTGGGAGGCGGGCTTGTGGTTGGGGCGTCGGGGGCTGGGCGGCTGGCTTGGGTCGGGGGCTGGGCGGTGGGCTTGGGGCGGCGGCGTCGGGGTCTGGGCGGCTAGCTTGGGGCAGGGGCGTCGGGGGCTGGACGGCTGGCTTGGGTCGGGGGCTGGACGGTGGGCTTGGGGCGGCGGCGTCGGGGGCTGGACGGCTGGCTTGGGGTGGGTGCGTCGGGGCTATTTGCAACCGACGCACACCCATAAGCACTCTTTATATATATATGCAACCGAACTACTGGGCGGCGGGCTTTGGTCGGGGGCGGCGGGTGGCTTCCGAAGATATCAATGAGTTCGTATTGTCATTCTGGACTCGTTGACATATAATTTGCTAGGTTTTGGTGGACATTGGATCTGGCACGCATTTCGGTGCAAGTCGGATACCAATATCCGGGTCAACGGATCATTTTGAGTTCGGCTCATCGGAATCCAATTTCGGAGATATCGTTGAGTTCGTATCATCATTCTGGACTCGTTGACAGGTAGTTTGCTGAGTTTTGAGAACTTTGGCTCCGGCACGTATTTCCGTGCAAACCGGAATTTCAAGTTCTGGTCAACGGTCCAAAATGAGATCGGGTCAACGGAATCTAATTCTGGAGATACCGTTGGGTTTGTATCGTCATTCTGGTCGCGTGGACATATAATTTGCTATATTTTATAGACTTGTTTTCTTGCACATTTTTCGGTGCAAAACGGCTCCGACACGGACACCGTTTTGACCCGAAATTACCTTTTTGTCCTTGTGTCCAAATTGGACCGTTGGGTAGGCTATCCTAGCTAATTTGACCATTCTGGACATGTTGGCGATGTTCATTTCATCGTCCGACAATGTTTGTTGATAATTTCTCTAAGTTTAACCTTTTTATAATTAATTAATAATTAATTCTTATAATGTTCGTATTTCGGGATTAGTACAACGAAACTAAGATCAGTCAATTCCAGTGATCTCATATCGCTGAAATCGACAAGTTGGATACGTGGATCACTATAATAAGATTATCAACCTTACCGATAATCTTCTTATCTCGGTTTGCGTACCGTAAGTTTCGACGTACAAATAACGAAGTACACTTTATATTAGACTAGAATTGACCCTGTTTGACCAGAGTTGACCAGTTGACCCAAAGTCAACTGTAAGTCAACACTTGACCTAGTTTGACTAGATTATTGACCGGAGTCGACCTAGAGATGTTTTGACTTAGAAGAACCTAGAATAATATAGATGGCTAGTATAGTTTTATTTATTTCAACTTGAACCCCTTGTAACCTGTGTTGCTTTAAATAGGACTCTGTGGCTTCAGTGGGACCTCTCTTTTACTTATCAGCTGTTCAGGTTATCGAGGCGAGTACATTCTCTGATCATTTCATATCCTGCTTAGAATTATTACCTGCAGTAGATTACTTTACTTGTACTGTCACGTTGGTCACACTGATTGGTACTATATGGATCTCTACATACGATGTTATCCCCCTCGGGAGCATCGGGTACATTGTGCTTGTGCGTTTCACTTACATCATGTACTCCTGTGCTTCTATTTTACATGTGCACTCATGTGAATCTTGTACTCTCATGTTCACGGAGCCCCATGTATACTATCATGTGCACCCTATATGGGCCCCATGTGATATCCTGTGCAATAACATAACCTGTTTAGATCCTTGTGTATTGATTGGGGATACGGGGGAGTGCTAGTAGTCGTGTGAACAATTCCTTTGTAGTGTAGATTCCTGTGCACCTCGACATCCTGTGCAAAATCTGTCCTGTTCACATGTGCTATCTCGTACTCTGATTCACTAGTCACTGCTAGTTCTCTATGTATAGTAGATATTTATATTACAGTTCTCTTCCTGTTTACATACCACATTTCTTCAGTACTCGTATCTTACTTTACTGCATGTTATATGTTTTCTAACCTGCTATGATCTGTTGAGATGTACTGTGCTCGTTCCAGTCCTGACTGGACCTGTTGAAAAATTTTACAGATAGCCTGGAGGTGCCTGCTAGCCTAGAGGAGACACATTAGAGGTTGTTTAGGTAGTTATTTCATTTTGTCTGGAGTTGTATTTACTTTGTGGATTACTGTATCTTTATTGAGTTTTGAGATGTACTTCTGGGTTCATGTATCTTAGACACTTAGACTTCTATCTCCTGTATTTATTTTGGATTTCATGTTTTATCTATCCTTATCATGCTCTACCTTAGATGTGATTGAGTTTGTATCTGCTATGTCACCCCCATTCGGGGAGTATAAACTGTTTAGTCTTATACTGTTAGATGCATTGAGACCTAGGACAGCGTTCTACCGCCGACACTGCGGCGTAGGCTGGGCGTTGTTACGTTCTCGTGCCCTAACTCTAGGGTGCGGGTCGTGACAGCTTCTCAAATTCATCTGAGTTTATATATTGTCTAAATAATGTGTTATCCATATTGGGTGTTCCATTAGTTTGGTGGTGTTTGGATTAGTAAATGTGAATATATATGGGGTTTGGATTCATGGTGTATATGTTCACTGTCTCAAGGACAGTGCGAGTTCTATCAGTTGTGTGCTTCTGTATAGATGTATATATCTATACATCTAGCTGTGATATACATATGTGTATGTGACAATCTCAGTTAGCGACGGACTAGTTACCGGTTAGCGACGGATATTTCCAGCTCCATTAATTGTATTAATCTACGGTACGACATGGTGATCAGGACATAGTCCCTGCAGCCATTCAACTGGCGAGGCAGAAACTATGTTGCCGTAGATAAAGTTGCCTGTCCTCCGACCCTCATCACTCGGCAATAATGATACGACAACCTATCACTATATCTTATATAATAGTAGATGATGTCTTAGTATTACATTAGTGTGTTCATCTTGATTCTGTTACGTACGTGCTTCAGATACTAGATATGATAAGGTTAACATATACTACACGATATGTATACAGAATATAGATGTTCATACTAATGTATGCTAGAATGAATCTTGGGTTGTGTTCTGAGCCATCCGTTCTCACACTTAAAACACATAGGAATTAGTAGTGTGAGAGCGCCGGAGAGAGTGAGAGCGCCGGAGGGGGGAAAGAGGAGAGAGAGAGAGTAAAATGGTACGACATGGTGAAGTAGTACTGTATTTTGGCTCCAGTTCCAGCTCCATTTGATCTACGGTACGACATGGTGATCAGGACATAGTACCTGCAGCCATTCGACTGGCGAGGCAGAAACTATGTAGCCATAGATAAAGTTGACTGTCTTCCGACCCTCATCCCTCGGCAATGATGATACGACAACCTATCACTAATCTTATATAGTAGTAGATGATGTCTTAGTATTACATTATGTGAGTTCATCTTGATTCTGTTACGTTCTTCAGATACTAGATACGATAAGAACATATACTACACCATATGTACAGAACATAGATGATTCACACTAATGTATGCTTGAATGAATCTTGGATTGTCTTCTGAGCCATCCGTTCTCACACTTGGCAAAAAATCGAATTTTTTATACTTTATCGGCTTTCGAAAATGTACTCAAATTATATGATGGTTCCTTTAGTTAGCTTACTTATATTACAATTATATTATTTGTGACTATCGATCTTACCAGATGGCACCCATGACCCGAGGAGCGGCACGTCGTTTGAGGAAAACAGTGAATGCTGAGGTGGCTCCTCCTACAGTTAAGGAGGAAGTGGCACCGGTTGCTAGTGAGACCGGGAGTTCTATTCATCCAACACCGGTAGCTAGTGAGACCGAGAGGACTCTTCATGCAGTCCTTGCAATGGACGACAGCTCTCCTCGCGCCAAAAATCTCGCTTTTTCGAGGTGGTTGCGTGAACGTATCACTGAGCGTTTGCGTGAGCAGCATGGTTCTCATTAGCTATTAGTACTTATTTGTATTGGACTATTTGTATTGGGTTGTTTTTGTATTAGACTATTTGTATTGGACTACATATTGAGTTGTTTTTGTATTAGACTATTTGTACTGTCCTCCGACCCTCATCCCTCGGCAATGATGATACGACAACCAACAAGAGAGAATACTAGATCCATCTCAGTATGACGTATACTCTGAGAGATCACATTTACAAGAATGATATCAGTAGTGGGATTGAGTGAGATATTATCAGAGTATACATCCTACTCAGATGGGTCTCCCACCGTTACTAATTTTTTCTGACAGCATAGTGGATGTGCTCCGTCAACAGATTCTTGCTCCGAGCCAAAACTTTGCCCCGGAACTCAAGTAGACATCCTTCGTGTAGAGCTCGAGTGAGAGGTTCCTGACAGCATGGTGGTCTCCTTTGTCAAAGTATCCGTGCTCATCCCACATTGGTTGTGGGACGAGCACGGATACTTTGACAAAGGAGACCACCATGCTGTCAGGAACCTCTCACTCGAGCTCTACACGAAGGATGTCCACTTGAGCTCCGGGGCAAAGTTTTGGCTTGGAGCCAGATTCTGTTGACGGAGCACATCCACCATGCTGTCAGAAAAAAATAGTAACGGTGAGAGACCCATCTGAGTAGGACGTATACTCTGATAATATCCCCTCCAGCACTCAATCCCACTACTGATATCATTCTTGTAAAGGTGATCTCTCAGAGTATACGTCCTACTCAGATGGATCTCTCAGAGTATCCTCTCCGGTTGGTTGTATTCTGAGCCATCCGTCCCAGGGATTTGATTCTGTATTTTGGTTTCTGTATTTTGGCTCCAGCTCCATTTGCATTAATCTACGGTACGACATGGTGATCAGGACATAGTCCCTGCAGCCATTCGACTGGCGAGGCAGAAACTATGTAGCCGTAGATAAAGTTGACTGTCTTCCGACCCTCATCCCTCGGCAATGATGATACGACAACCTATCACTATATCTTATATAGTAGTAGATGATGTCTTAGTATTACATTATGTGAGTTCATCTTGATTCTGTTACGTTCTTCAGATACTAGATACGATAAGAACATATACTACACCATATGTACAGAACATAGATGATTCACACTAATGTATGCTAGAATGAATCTTAGCTTGTGTTCTGAGCCATCCGTTCTCACACTTGAAGATAAATCGAATTATAACGACGGATATTAGGTTACTCTTCAGGATAATTGATGTCTATTTTATATTAATTTGGTTTGGTCTATATGATTCTTGGATAATTGGCGTGCATTAAATTCGTATGTGCATATTTGGTCTATGTGATTCTTGGATAATTGGTGTGCATTATATATTGGTTTGGTTTATGCATATTTTTGTGAACAGAAAAAGTGCTGCAATTTTTTTTCAAAAAAAATTCTCAGTTACCGACGGACTAGTGACCGGTTAGCGATGGATATTTTCAGCTCCATTTGCATTAATCTACGGTACGACATGGTGATCAGGACATAGTCCCTGCAGCCATTCGACTGGCGAGGCAGAAACTATGTAGCCGTAGATAAAGTTGCCTGTCCTCCGACCCTCATCCCTCGACAATGATGATACGACAACCTATCACTATATCTTATATAGTAGTAGATGATGTCTTAGTATTACATAAGTGAGTTCATCTTGATTCTGTTACGTTCTTCAGATACTAGATACGATAAGAACATATACTACACCATATGTACAGAACATAGATGATTCACACTAATGTATGCTAGAATGAATCTTGGCTTGTGTTCTGAGCCATCCGTTCTGATCAAGCATCTTCCTTCTCCTCTCCTCCACCATGGCTCTGAACCAATCTGCGCCTCCCTACTTTCCTTCTTTTTATTTGACTCTCTCAGCCACATATGACATCCAGCTCAAGTGTAGAGTCGGAGGAGAAGAAGTGGGCAGGAAGAGGAGGGGAGAGCAGCACAGCCGGCGGCATGACCCGGAGGGTGTGCATAGGAGAACTATGAAGAAAACCTATGTACTTCCTCCGGGTCATGCCTCCGGCTGTGCTGCTTCCCCCTCCTCTTCCTGCCCACTTCTTCTTTCCCGACTCTACACTTGAGCTGGATGTCATATGTGGCTGAGAGAGTCAAATAAAAAGAAGGGAAGTAGGGAGGAGCAGATTGGTTCAGAGCCATGGTAGAGGAGAGGAGAAGGAAGATGCTTGATCAGAACGGATGGCTCAGAACACAAGCCAAGATTCATTCTAGCATACATTAGTGTGAATCATCTATGTTCTTATCGTATATAGTATCTGAAGGACGTAACAGAATCAAGATGAACTCACTAATGTATGCTAGAATGAATCTTGGGTTGTGTTCTGAGCCACTCGTTCCGATACTTTAGAATTAAGTCATTCGACTGGTGAGACAGAAACTATAAGGCTACTTGCATGTTCTTCCAACTTTAAATTACAAGATTACTACATTAGGTTACATAAATCACTAACCTCATCGCGGCCAATGTTTACAGTCTTGGTCTCAACTGTCTTCGATGCTATGATCCCATGCTTTCGGAAAATAGACAACGCAGACTCCATAGAATAGAATGGCCTTACATGCAAATCGTCTGTGATTATGTATCTTTTCCCCCCTTTCACAAACACGCCATCCTTGTTGCCTCCATCTGCAACCCCCTCCCACGCAATATCCTTATCCATTGCCTTACCACAGGGACATCGAGCGCCAATAACCGAACTATACAGACGGTGAGTCTTGGTGTAGCACTCAAATGTGGGGCACCCGTAAATTTGCCGAGGTTTTAAATCATCGACATTGAGTTTTAAACCCTCACGTAGCCTTTCTGCTTCACTTCTAGGCTCGAGCAGGATCTTCTTGCAAGCTTCGGTCTCCAGATACTTAGTGTCAAGATTCTGGACGCTTTCGTAGAGCATGTCAACGCATCCTAGCGTCAATTTTCTGCCGAGAAAATTGACACTAGGATGCGTTGACATGCTCTACGAAAGCGTCCAGAATCTTGACACTAAGTATCTGGAGACCGAAGCTTGTAAGAAGATGCTGCTCGACCCTAGAAGTGAAGCAGAAAGGCTACGTGAGGGTTTAAAACTCAATGTCGATGATTTAAAACCTCGGTGAATTTACGGGTGCCCCACATTTGCGTGCTACACCAAGACTCACCGTGATGAGATTAGTGATTTATTTAACCTAAGACATGGGATCATAGAATCGAAGACGGTTGAGACCAAGACTGTAAACATTATGTGAGTTCATCTTGATTCTGTTACATCCTTCAGATACTAGATACGATAAGAACATATACTACACTATATGTACAGAACGTAGATGATTCACACTATTGTATGCTAGAATGAATTTTGGGTTGTGTTCTGAGCCATTCGTTTCCATACTTGGCAATTAAGCATGTGAAATAGAACTGATTATGTTTAGTTTGTCTTACGATACAGATTTTCATATCCAAATTGAAATGGATCGTTACTTCGTTGTTCGTACATGGATGTACTAGCGGATCAACCTCCTGGACCGTAAGTACTTATAAGTATTGACCGTGTCGGATTAGTATCGATCTATCGTTTTGATATGGACCGTATCGGTTGGTATTGGTCTTAGCGAATTGGTATCGTCCTATCCGATATGTATCGGCCGTATAGCCATTAAGTCATATTGGCCTTATCGATTTGGTATCGATCATATCCGATAGGTATCGGCCGTGTTGGACTATTATATACCATTTCGGATTAGTATCGTGGAAGGTTTAGTAACAACTGTACTTGGATTTCTCTCTTCTAGAGCTAGATTACCATTGCAAGAGAGTCACGAGAGCGTAGATGGCCAGTTACAGAACATACATACTTCCTTTTCAATCTCGCTTTTTCTGATGGAAAAAGAAGTATGTATGTTACTGTAACTGGCCAATCACGATCTGGTGATTCTCTTGCAATGGTATTCTAGCTCGAGAAGAGAGAAATCCAAGTACAGTTGTTACTAAACCTTCCACGATACTAATCCGAAATAGTCTATACTAATCCAATACGGCCGATACCTATCGGATATGACCGATACCAAATCGATAAGACCAATATGAATCCTAGCTATTCGGCCGATACATGTACATATCGGATATAGGACGATACCAATTTGTTAAGGCCAATACCAATATGATACGTCCTATACCAAACCGATAGACCGATACTAATCTGATACACTAGATACTAAGTACATCTGGCCTATACCAGCGGATCCACAAATTACTGCACGATAGGCCCAACGACTCCAGTTACATTCGGTTATTGGTGAGTACATAATTACATAGTAATTCTGTCAGTCTTGTGATACAGATTTTTACTCTCTCATGCTACCAACGTCACAACTTTTCCAGTGCTGCTCCCTCTAATGATGATGAACGCAAAAAACCAACGTCACAACTTTTATAACTTGAGTAAATTTCTTTACCCTATATGAAAATTTCTGTTGTCAGAAAGATGGCTCCTAGGACTCGTCGAGGTGGTGCTGCTAGTCGAGGAAGGGGTCGAGGCAAGAAACCCTTGGAGGTCGACACGGAGGAAGTCTTCATCGTCAAACAAGAGCCGATGACTGTTAAGGAGAAGGTGTTACCAAAGGTCGAGGTCAAGGAAGAACCGATGACCATCAGGGAAGAGATTGCTCCCAATCTTGAAGCTAAGGAGGAGCCACCGTCAGAGAGTAGTAGCATCGGGACCGACCCTCCTGTCCCTACAGAAGACCTCAACCAGATTGAGCCTTCGTATGCAAAGTGGCTGATAGAATGGTACATGCCTCAACGCAACTATCATCCCTGGCTGTGAGGATTCATCGTCTGACTTGTGGTCTTTGTTGAGGCCAAAGTTGATTTTCCTATGTGTTTTGGAATATTTGTGAAAATTTTGGAATATTTGTGCTATGATCGGTCGTCAGGATTGGATATTAGGTTACTGTAACTGGCCAACTCTTTCCTATGTGTTTTGGAATATTTGTAAAAAATTTGGAATATTTATGCAATGATCGGATTATAACGATGGATATTAGGTTACTCTTCCGGATAATTGATGTCTATTTTATATTAATTTGGTTTGGTCTATATGATTCTTGGATAATTGGTGTGCATTAAATTCGTATGTGCATATTTGGTCTATGTGATTCTTGGATAATTGGTGTGCATAATATATTTGGTCTATGTGATTGTTGGATAATTGGTGTGCATTATATATTGGTTTGGTTTATGCAAATTTTTGCGAACAGGGAAAGCACTGTAATTTTTTTTTCAAAATATTCTCAGTTAGCGACGGACTTGTGACCGTTTTGCGATGGTCATCACCAGTTTCTGACTACTTTTCGACGGTTATTCCGTCGCTAACTGGATATTTGAAAATTTTCCCAGGTAGCGATGGATGGTCGACGGACTATCCGTCGGCATGGTATATTGTTCGACGGAATAACGACGACCTATCCGTCGCCCGTGTTCTAGAAATAACAAGAATTTCCAGAACAAGGTCGACGGTTAATCCGTCGCTATTCGGTCGATATATTTCGACAGCAAAGCGACGACTTATCCGTCGCCAAGTTGCTGAAAATGACATGAATTTCCAGAAGCTGGTCGACGGCTTTTCCGTCAGAAAACCGTCGCTAATCCGTCATTGTTATCGAAGGTGTCGACGGATTAGCGACGGAACGATACGATCTGATACGCTTTTACGACGGGTTACCGACGGAAATTTATGTCGCTATTGTCTACACAGTTCAGTACTTAATAGTTGAAGTGGACGACAGTCCGTCGAAAATGCGTCGCCAATGCTTCGTATTATGACGTCGAATATCCGTCGCTATTCCGTCATGTGACGATAACTTAGCGACGGAAGGTTATTAGCGACGAGCTGATTGCCGACGGATTTTTTTGGCCAATATCCGTCGACAATCGGTCGCTAATAGTAATTACCGTCGTCTTAGCGACGGATGTGGCCGTCGCTAAAACGATAAATTTTAGTAGTGTAAATTTAACCCACTTAAATTGAACTTAGATATTGGGCCAAGCCCTTAGTATCAAACCAACCCACATCCTGTGACATAGGAAGCAAAAAAATATTCTTTTCCAACTCTCCCGCACTCATTTTCATTTTCCCTCTCCTTTCCTTCTCGCTCGATTTCATTTTCCCTCCATGGAGCTTCCTCCAGCCCTCTCTCTTACCTCGATTTCATTTTTCCTCCATGGAGCTTCCTCCAGCCCTCTCTCTTACCTCGATTTCATTCGAGCTTCTCCAGCCTCAAAGCTCTACTGATTTTCCCAATTCCTCTCATTTTTAGGTCAGCTTCTAAACTCCTTTTCTTATTCTTTAATTACTTCTCAATTGTGAGATCTATTTTCTGAAGGTTTTTCGCGATTGTAATTCCCAATTCCTCAAAGTTTTACTGAAGATTTTCCTTTGTGAAATTTCCTATTAATTTGTTAGGGTTTTGTAAAATTTTATATTTTGGACATTTATTGTTAAATATTTATTGGAAGAGAATGAGGAGTTCGAGACACTGAGGTACCAGTCACCTGATCCGATTGTCGAGGAGGAGGAGGAACAGATCGACCCCGAGGTCACACTGACGAGGTCCCTGAGGAGGAGGTTTTCGTGGTCGAAAATCTGGTACGTGCGGAAGGAATTGTTTGATTCTATTGTTGTATTATTTTCAATCTAAATTTGGAAGAGAGAAGAATAAATTTGGCACGTCCTACTTTTAAGTAGAAGTTTAGTTGATGAAGAAAAGGATTACGAAACCATTCATTTTCTAGAATAAATTTTTTTAGGGGAGTTTCAGTAGGGTTTACTTGGTGGATTCTAGGATTTATCTACTGGAATACGATATCTAGTTATTATACTTATTTCTGTAAAAGCAGTTAACATTCAAAATCAAAAGCTTTGCTAGATAATGTAGAAAAATATGGCTACTTTCAACCTTTATTCTACCTTCGTAGCATAACATGATTATTGGTAGATTCTCTTAGGAGTTTGGCAAGTTTATTAATGTGAATAAAGATGATTTCCTGGAAAAAAAAAGTGTTGTCTGTAGGGGAATTTTCCAACTGATGGTCTATACCATAATTGTCAACATCTTGAAATCCTTTGTCTGTGGGGGAAATCAATTTGCTATTATTGTTGTATGGTACTCGATGACCACAGTGAGTTATTATCTTTATTACATTAGGACTTCCTTGCAAACATGAGGTTACTTTGTTAATGTAGTGATTAGACATGCAAAATATGCTAATATTGTTATACTGTATGAACTTTCACTACAAGAAAATAGGGCTTTTTCGATTTTTTTGTTTTTCGACGTTTATGACAAAGTTGGCTAAGGCATAATATACCGACGTTCTTCAATAAACGTTGAAAAATACCGACGTTTGCTTGTAGATGTCAAGGAATCACCAACATTTGGTGAAAAATGTCGCATACGTGGGGCATTCACGACATTTTTTTTCTAACGTTTATCGTCAAGTCGGTTTAGGACCGACGTTTGACAATAAAGGTAGACAAATACAAGTAATTTTCTTGTTGTTAAACGTCAATCTACTACCAAAATTTGGCGCCCAAACATTTCCTTAAATTTTAAAACACTTCTATTTTTCGTTTCACTATAATTCATCCCCTTTCAAATCCATTTCTCACCAAAATATTTCCGTTCCATGTCCATGCCCATCACCACTACCACCACCTGACCATCAGCAGATGGTTCCACCACAAGCAGTTTTGGCAGGAACATAGAATGGCCCGTGCGGAGAGGGTATGCCACCACACTACGATGTCCGTGGCAGGAGTGATCATTCCGGTTGCTGCGGTGGTGGCAAGCACGAGCGTGGAGAATGAGGCACAAAGATGTGGGCGGCCCTGGCCTCCGCGACCGAGCTCATGGCTTCATACTGCATGGAGGTTGCCAACCAGGACGGAGCCAACCATGAGCACGTCGCTTCTGTTATCAGGTCGACGATCGATGTCAGTCTGATAGGAATGGTGTGGAAATCACCACCTTTCCTCGATATTGTTTCATGACAAAGAAAGCATGTATCCACTGCTGGATTTTCTTCGAGTGCATAGCTACAAGGGGACGGTAAATTTCTTACCTACTTTTAAGTTGCTTCATATTTAACTACTTACTTTTCTTTACCTTGGTAGTAAAATTGGACCCAAGTTATAATACTTTTAACGCCTAGTTATGTATCTCATGTTTCCCATTTTGTTACCAAAATTTTAAATTAAGTCTTTATGTATGTTCTGATTTCACATTCGCCAGAACTAATTATGACTACTAAAGAACCTATTGAAGATAGAGTATGACTTCGAAAGTTACATTATGCGTGCCAACTTATATAAGTCCTCACTGGTTCTTATCAATTGGTTAAGTGAAGGATACTTCATTTATTTATTTTTATTCATTCGCACAAAATAAATGTTCTATATTTAAATTCTTAGCATTTGAAAAAATAAAACGTATTACCAACCTAGTATCCTATATATCTCTAAGTGCTCAACCCATGTACTAAAATATGAACAGGGATATGGTTACATTCGTAAAAATTGTTTGAGCAGTGTGAATGCTAGACTAATATTGATAGGAAAATGCAGATCATGATGTTGACCGACAGAATTCATAGACTTAGCGCCCTGCATACATCGATCAGTATTTATTCAGTTTTCAGTACCGCGGGAATGTTTCAGTTTCAGTATCATGGGCATGTATCAAGTTTTAATTTTAGTTTTAGTTTGCAGTTTCGGTTCATGTATCGAGTTTCAGTTCGTGGGGATGGAAAGGCTAGCATGTTTCTGTTTGCAGTATTGGTTCAATTTCAGTATTATGCAGTCAAGTACGATGTTGTCTATGGTTCTATCAAGTTAAACTATATACATGATCTGAATGATCCTAATCGATTGTCTTCTCATAGTATTTTCTGGGTGTTACCCTATAACAAAGTGTATCACCAAAATTTTGTCATTTTATTGATTTTTTTACCTTCATTTGAAATAGCTTTCCAACTTAGCTCCTCATTTTGCATCATTATTTAGAAAAGAATGCAATTTCTACAAAACTCCTCACATTCCTTCTCTAACTAGCTTTTTTTTTCATGAATAATGTATTTCACACTACTTGGCAACTGGCCTTAGGTTTTATGCCAAACTCCTCTGTTACCTAGAATTTCCTATATACATGATCTGAATGATCCTGATTGATTGTCTTCTCCTGGTGTTTTCTGGGTGTTACCCTAGGCCTTCGGCTTCACCCCTATATGCTTTGAGAGAGATGAGTGTCACCCTCACCTTTCCAAGTTAGGGGTAAAATAGTAATTTTCCATTTTATAATATTTTTGAGAATTTTATTTCATGAATATTAATATTTAATTATTATAGGAGTCGGGTTCGAATTTCATCGCATTCCGAGTTAATTCGGGACCCCGGTAAATTTCGACTTGAGTCGTAATTAGCATGTTATTTAACCATGGCCCACCACACTAAACTTTTAGGTTTAGGAGTTTGGACTAGTCCTCCATGAGTAATTAAGTTTAATTATAATTTTTATTTAATTTTAGCAACTTCCGAAACCAATTTTGGGACTTAACTTAGCCTAGAAGCTAGGGAGGGGCAAACTTGTAATTACAAGTGCCCCTACCTTTGACCACCATGGCTGGTCATATAGTCCACCCCCTCCACCTCTCCTTTCTTCTTCACTAAGTCT
The DNA here is from genome assembly GCA_029216955.1 of Iris pallida. Taxonomy (NCBI): domain Eukaryota; kingdom Viridiplantae; phylum Streptophyta; class Magnoliopsida; order Asparagales; family Iridaceae; genus Iris; species Iris pallida. The sequence continues at coordinate 811,814 of JANAVB010033417.1, forward strand.
TCTTCTTCTCTCTTCATTTCTTTCTTCCAACTCCTTCTTCATCCTCCAAATCTTCATTTAGGTAATCCTTTAAACTCTCATTTAATTCTCCTATTTCATTTATTCTTTCACATAAATTATAGGGGAGACCATTCTCTACAAGTTGACCCTAGATTTGATAGGTTTTTCTAAAATCTAGTTTAAGGATTATTTATGGTTTTATCCTTTTAGAGTGGTATATATATATATATATATATATATATATATATATATATATATATATATATATATATATATATATATATATATACATGTGTATTTGTGTGTCTATATATATATATATATATATATATATATATATATATATATATATATATATATATATATATATATATATATGTATGTGTGTATTTGTCTATAAGTATGTGTGTGTCCATGTGAGAGAGTGTGTCCATGTGTGTGTGTGAGTGTCCATATATATATAGATACATATAAGTGTGTGTGTGTCTATGTATATATATATACATTTATATATATATAGATATGTATAGATATATATATGTGTGTATGTGGTCATGTGTATATATGTGTGTGTATTTGTATGTGTAGAGAGGGAAGGGAATGAGGAAATGTATGTGAGTGATATATATATATATATATATATATATATATATATATATATATATATATATATATATATATATATATATTATGTGAGAGTGATAGAGAGGAATTAGAGAGATCGAGAGGGAGATTAGAGAGGTTTATAGAGGGAATTAGAGAGGGAGAAGAGTGGGAGAATGGAGGAATTTGTGAAGGGGAAAGGGGGGACACCCACAGCAGCTAGGGTGCTGTTCCCCCCCCCCAAAACAGCCCCCACAGCAACAGCAACACAGCCATAGCAGCAGCAGCAGTAACAGCCATTTCAGCAGCAGTAAACCCCCTTTAGGCCCCCTTTTTGACCCCCAAATCAACCTATAGATACCCCTATATATATATACCCATATATATACATATGTATACCTATATATATAGCCCTATATAACCCTAATTAGTCCACTAAATAACCCCCCAAAGATTGTGTCACGACCCGCACCCGTTTTTTTTTTTTTTTATATACGGATACGAGACGTGTCCAAGCCAGCCTACGCCGCAGTGTCGGCGGTAGAACGCTGTCACGGCCATGAAAATTAAAATGACAAATAATGCTCATTCACAAACTAATTTAATTTACATTATTCACGAGATTTGCATTTGCAGAAAAATATAAACTTGTACAACGACTACAACTCATCTATCTAGCTAGTCTCTAGGCTTTTGTCTGCAAGTATTCCCGTCACTCCCCCAAGCTAAGTGAATCCACAGCTAACCTGAAAATGTTGGTTTCCAGTCAGGAATGGAACGAGCACAATTCACTGAATGCAATTTCAAATAAAGAAAATGACTATAAACAAAGGTTAGACATCAATTATGAGGTTTGAAAATAAACAAGAAATATAGAAAACCAATAGTAAATAAATAGACACAACAGACTTCCTCCAACTGCTAGAAGTACCTTTGATATGTGATCGGTCTCGGGACAATTATGCGACACTGTCTACACTGTCTAAAGTTACACTGTCTACACTGTCTAAGTTACACTGTCTACACTGTCTAAGTTACACTGTCTACATTGTATAAAGCTACACTGTCTACAGAAAATATTGTAATAAAGAACACTGTCTACAAAATAATAATCACAATCTACACAATTTAAATGCAGTAATAATCATGGTCTACACTGTCTACTTGCAATAAATAAATTACTATCTACACTGTCTACAAGCAATAAATAAATCACTGTCTACACTGTCTACAAGAGATAATGAATCACTGTCTACACTGTCTAAGGTCAGATCACACATCGTTGGTACTTCCCATTCCCGACTCAACAATTTTTATAGAAAATAATCACATAACCAATGACTAATCAATGAAATATAGTAAAGATCAATATCGAAATGCAGACAATAAACTGTACTCGCCTGTGGTCCTGTGCTGGTGAAATCGACAATCTGAACTACTCAAAGTGCCACGATAGTCAAAACCCGTACAACAGTCCCCAAAAGCTGAAATAAACAATACCAATAATCTCAGAATAGTCCAATTAGCTAGGATTGCCTGTCCTTAAGTCCAATTCTGGACACAGGGGCAAAACGGTAATTTCGGGCCAAAACGATGTCCGCCGTTGGACCCGCTTTGCACCGAAAAGCGTGCCAGAATCAACGGTCTCTAAAGTCGTCAAACTACATGTCTACAAATCCAGTTTTTCGATACAAACCCAACCGTATGTCCAGAGTTGGATTCCGGCGGGCCGTGCACAAAATCGTCCGTTGAGTCGGACCGTGGGGCCCGCAAAACGACGCCGGATTCGACTGTCTCAGAATTGGACCAAACTTGGCATACAGGACCAAAAAAATGATATGGTCCTGTTGGCGCAAGTTTCGTCTCGATCCGATGAGCGTGCACAAATTAATGACTGAATTTGCATTGGACAGATACGGGACGATTTTGACGGATACGCGTCGAATTCGTCGCGCACACGTGACCAATTTGAATTCCGTCAAAGCACACACGACCACGAAGCCGTTACGCAGCTTTCGATGCTTCCGGTTCGCGACCACGTCGCCCGGATTGGCGGGACGCACGTCGTATCGAGACATTTTTCAATATTTTCACTATTTTCGAAACAGATTTTCCGTCAAATTCGGAATCCGATTTCTCGACGCACAGTCAACGAAATCCGATTCCACAAAAAGGGAATTGAAGCCCCATAGGTTGTCTAGGACTGTCTTCAATTAGTTTTCGAAATAACCTAATGGTCTGTCCAAAATCCTCCTTCCAAAACAGGGTTTAAGACTAGTGGTTTGTCCTGTTTTTAACAGATTTCTCGGAAATTTCAACTCGTTTTATCTCGAGTTTTGGGTCACTAGAATTTAAACTAATTACTAGGGATTAAAGAGGGTCATATCAAGATCATACCAGGTTTTACGGGACTCAAAACGATCGAGCGATCGTTGAGTTATGGCGTCGCGAAGGTGGCTCCTCGCCCAACCATTACTGCTGCTATCGCCCTGTTTCCCACGTTCGCGTGAGGACACTGCCTTCGGCGGCTCCGCCGGCCGTGCGCGGCGGTCCAGGGCCGTCGGCGGCCGCGCCAGGGGTAGGGGAGAGGTCGGCGCTGATGGTTTGGGGTGTTAGGGTTTTCCCGATCGAATTTCTTTCGATCTCTCGCGCTCTCTATATATACTACACGTATATAACTACCAGTTTGTTGCTCTCGGTTTCTCAAGCTTTGATTACGAGTTTGGGACTTGGCTATGGCCCACTGTTTCCGTAGGAAACAGTGTGGGTTGTTGTTTCTCTTTTTTTTTTTTTTTTTTTTATTTCTTAATACATATACATTAGTTTAAGGCTTCTTAATACATATACATTAGTTTAATGTATATATATTAAGGCTTCTTAATATATATATTAATATATATATATGTATATATATATATTTAGGTACACTTATACTATATATATATTTTTATACATACAAACCTATACATATATTTTATACACATACCCAAGTACATATATATATACACATATACATTTCTATATATATATATATATATATATATATATATATATATATATATATATATATATATATATATATATATATATATATATATATATATATATATATATATATATATATATACATTTATATACATATAATTATATATATATATATATACACACATATACTATTATTATATATATATCCAAATACCCATATGTATGATACTTATTTGACAATAAAAAAATGTAAAATATTATTATTAAATAACAATTTCAAAAATAATAATAAATAATTTATTCTCAATGACCCCCCATAATAATATTAATAATAATAATGATAATAATAATAATAATAATAATAATAATAATAATAATAATAATAATAATAATAACCCAGAGATCAATAATGGCGTATATAGACCATTATGTACTGTCTAAAACTCCAAAATACACGAAGACTTATTTTATACAAAAGTCACTGATTTTCCTAATAATAATATTTATGATATTTAAATACGAATACTAGAAAATATTCATTAAATCATTAAAACGTAATACAATACCCTCATACCAAATTCCCTCTACACGAATGTCATCAACACGAATGTCGTTGCACGTCCCGTATGGCAACATGGGCTTGGGCTCAGTTCGGGTCCAGAATGGTATAACTGATTTCCCTAAAATTCAATAATATAAATAATGAATAAATAACCATTCGGTAAGGGTTAAGTCGTAACTTGGCTTGGTTTTCCTAATTGTGACATCGCTATGGCTCGTCCTTCCCTATCAAGGCTAACACACTAGTCAAAGCACGCCATTGCACTATCTGCGCCACGATTCCTAGTCGCCTTGTACTCCAAAACTCCATCATGGCTAAAATTATCCACCGTAATAATAATTAAGAATTATCTGTAAAATCTAAAAATCACTATTTCGATAAAATAAATAAATAAGATATCATCAAAATTCTGGGAAGAGGGGCTACAGATTGTCCCAAGAGGGTGTGAAAAGTGAGAGTTGAATGAGTGAATGAGAGGGTGAAAGGTTAAGTTAGGATTTGGTGATAGGGTGAATTTGAGTTCCGTGATTCGGAACGCGTCAAAACTTGGAGGGAACTTAGATAATGTGATTTAGATTTTGTGGGTAGGCTTCAGAGTTGGAGTCGGGGTTGCATGTGGGTTTGGGGAGATGGTATCGCACCGTACCATTCCGTATCTTAAAATGTTCAAGATAACGGGTAAACGGGCGATACGGACCGTAAGATGGACTGGATGTCCACTTACCCTAGGAAACTTGGTAGGTAATGGTTGTATAGGCTAGTACCCTACTACCCTAGGAAGCACGGAGTGGAATTCCTAAGGGAAGGCCACTTGGCGTCAAGTTAGAACGGTTTAAGGGTAAATGTTAAGGGGTAATTTCGAGATACGGAGTTCGGGCAGTCGGATTGACTTGAAACTTGGGTGGCATGTTGGGTACACCCTACAAATGTCATATTTGAGCCGATTTTGGCTTGGTTGACCCAGAGTTGACTTTTTACCCAAAAGTCAACCGTGAGTCAACACTTTGTCTAGATTTGACCAAATCCAAACCAGAGTTGACCAGTTGACCAAAAGTCAATTGTTGGTCAACATTTGACCAGTTTGACCTAGGGTTGACCTAGAGTTGACCAAAGTTGACCAGGGTTGACCAGTTGACCAAAAGTCAATTGTAGGCCAACTCTTGACCCCGTTTGACTTTCTTCGACTTGTTTTGACCTGTGATGACTGGTATGACCTAGGGTTGACTTGGTCTGACTTAGATTGACTTGATATAACTTGATTTGACATAGATTTGACTTGACAGGACTCAGTGAGACCTAGTTTGACCTAGATTTCATATCATTTATTGTGAATCATTCTTAAACTTGTTTAAACCTAAATTAACATACAGTATCTCATCTTTAGGTTTCTGATTACCGCTCTGAGCATTGATATACCCTACAGCTCAGGACAGCAGGCGAGTACATTCACTGATAGTTTTCATTGTCTTGATATCTGCTATATCCGATTCAGTTGTAGTGTCTTACTTGATTCCAGTCACGATAGTTCACAGACTAGTATACGTTGGATCATGACATGAGATGTTATTCCTGGACTTTCTTGGTATATATGTACATTTCTTGTCTTTTTCCCTGTACTTGTATAGACACCGATTCCTGAGAGGGAGTAGCTATCCTCTTAGGGAATCCCGTGTCATGACGTGTCATGTCCAGGTCCATTATACTACTCGGGGATTGTCACGCCCCGCTCCCGTAGGAGCGATCGTCCTCGCTAAGGCGTGATGCCGCACGAGCCTAGATTGCGCTCGTGCAAGGCGGGTTCCATAACGGCCGATTACAGCGGCTGCGACGGGGTCGTCGCACAGAAGTCCCGAGCAGAGACATTGAACACGCAGCGGAAATTTAGAACAAACACAAGTTATTCAAAGAAGCTCTTTTATTCATATTGAAACGACGATTACATTGGGGGCACAAGGCCGAGATTACAATCACTCAATACACTCGCCTCACATTACAAATCACTCTGCTCTCTCTCATCTCTCGATACAATACTTGAATCCAGCGGAAGTTTCGGAAGGCGATGTCCATACATTATGTCCCGTATAAGTCTTTGATCAATGCGGCCGCACGCTTCGAATCGCCAAGGAACTCCATGCCTCGACGCATCCAAGCGAGCTCCGCGCCACGAGCTTCTACCTGTGCCTGTACATAAACACTGTGTGGGTGTCAGTACCACTGTACTGGTGGAGTGAGCTCCTCGCCCACCCATACAAAACCGACACGTTTATTTGTCTTTGTGCAATGTAAGCCCCCCCCCCTTTACGATTGTCTTTCTAGTCTTGCCTTAGGATCGATTTTAGGACCGACGCTCGGCCTATCTAGTGTCTTTAGACCATCTCCGTGCCTTGCATTGTCAACGTACCGACTCATACTTGTCTTTCGTACCATCCTTTTGGACGTAACGACTAGGTCGTGTGCAATACTCGCCGTGCCTCATGGCATAACCTGACTTATCCAAACTTGCCTTACGGCCCTTCTCGACTTAACGCGCAACGACTAACCAACTTGTGGAACCGGTGTTGAGAACTCAAGTACGACGCCTATCTCGTGCCGAAGCACGTGTCTTTACGTATAACCGAATCGTAGGCTTTATAACACTTCGAGTGCAACCGAGCACATATTTTACCATTCGACGCATACCGTGCTTACGTTTCCTTGTTACGACCGACACCGTGCATGCGGATTCGCCGCATAGCACGCCATTTATCTATATGAAAGGCCACTGGCATGACAAGCCATCGCGGACATAGCTCGGGTAGGCGGCGGGTCCTTCGATGCAAGGTAGCTAGCCCCATGGAAAGCCCCCGACTACCCACGCAATAAAAGCATGCGCGCTATAACGTCTACCCCCTAGGATGACTGGGCCCGGTGCCCCGGCGTATAACCAGTCTAGGCAGAAATCCTTGTCGACAAGGTGTCCAATGACCACGCACCTACGGAACATCTAGACTCACGTAAATGCATGGCCTACTTGTTGGTACAACCAGAACTATACTTAGCAACTCGTGCTCCGAATCACACTTGGCATAACGTGCCTCGGGACCGCGAGACTCCCAACCGAGGGATCGCCTCGAACTTCTTAACGTGGATAGGAACGCGAGACTCCCAACCGAGGGACCGCCTCGAATACTTAACGTGGATAGGAACGCGAGACTCCCAACCGAGGGATCGCCTCGAAACTCAACGTGGATAGGAACGCGAGGGATCGCCTCGAAACTCAACGTGGATAGGAACGCGAGACTCCCAACCGAGGGACCGCCTCGAAACTCAACGTGGATAGGAACGCGAGACTCCCAACCGAGGGACCGCCTCGAATACTTAACGTGGATAGGAACGCGAGACTCCCAACCGAGGGACCGCCTCGAACTTCTTCGAACTCGAGGGAACGACTACTACGTAGCCTTCCAACTTAACTTGAACAAAACGTGTTCCTTAAGTGCCATGGGTCGTGGCTAACTTTACATCGTGCCAACCGTAGCTCGTGCCTGTAACTGACTTCCGTCTTACGTGACGCTATCACCCAAGTCATACGTTATATGACGGTCCGTGAGATCGTGGGACTATTTGACTTGACAACCGCAGAACGAGCGGGACGGCACTTAGAATGACTTAGGTCGATCGGCATAATTTTGCCTAACTTACTCAAGCCTACAACTTAACCCGAGGGACGAGCCAAGGCTATGCCAAGCCTTGCGCAGCGGAAACGGACATGCTTTATCGAGCATTCATGCGGGCGACGCCTATGACTTAGGCTAACTCAATGTTTGTGTCGAATACCAACTTTCCTCCTTCCAAGCCACGGGACGAAGGACCGAGTGTCATTTTAAAGCACGCTGAGCCGACTTCTATTGAGACTGTGGGACCATTTTCCATGTTCTAAGACATTCCGACGGGCCGGGATTACTCCCTTAGCTATGTGCGTTCGTAGCTTTTATTTTAGCCTACTTGTGCAAGTTGAAAACCAACGAATTATTAAGTGAAGGCAAAGATGAGGCAAGTTCACCGAAACTCCCCCACCTGAGCGATGTCTTTGAGTCGCCGTTGTAAGGCCAAGTCCGAATGTCGTCGGCGTTTCGATTCCTCCGATTGACTTTGCGGGACGGGGCACTACAACATACACCACTCAGAACAAGTCTCGTCCTCGAGACTTTCCTGAGGGCAAGTCATCCTACCATTTCTATGGCCAAGACTTAATCGTACACATTTCGCCTACGCGTTCCTTCGATTCCGAGCCACGCTCGCACTATTATCAATCTTTACTTCAACACGATTTCAAGATCTCGACACACTCCCACATTTCAAGCCTTGCTTGAACTCGTCGCATTACTTGGCTGGATCGTGCACGCATTCAAAGCGTCCCTAAAATACATGCATTCAGCCAAGCCGCATGATAGAAAATTTGTCATTCTCACTCGAGTCGCATCGTGCACATACCCAGGCGTCCCTGAAATATATGCATGTCAGCCGAATCTCGTGAGCAGGGTTTTCTACATTCGTGATTCACGCTATCCATCCATGCCAATCCTCAGGATCAATCCTTCGACTGATAACTCATGAAACATGGCGTCTCGCCTAACCGCTAGGCCATTTCTTTTCGAGGCTAAGTCAATGTCAGGATTGGAATCATAGTTCCCCAACAATAATGCCAATACTGACCCCTATCCTAGGGTCAAACCAGAGTCGATCATATGGGGTCTTCTACCCAAGCTCGCGTCACTCAAATTTCTAAACATCAAGCACGATCACCTAATTCGTATTATGGCATGCATTGTGTATATTCAAATTCCTTCAATTCACCAATTCTAACCAATTCATGTATTCGATCACGAGGTCGTCTCGCTCGACAATACGTTGCGCCCCAATCTCACGCGAGTCCGATTATCCACGGCGGTTCATGAATCACCACGCAACGCTTCCGCGGAATAATCATTCTCATCGGGGCGTAACTCTTGTTTGAGTTTAGACTCATTCATTCTCGATACGCGGATTGGACCTACTCAATCCTCAAGTTCAATCGACAAGCACACCAATTCAATCTCGAGTCTAACTTCGTGTCAAGCCACAAGTCAAAGCACAATCTGTCGCACCGTACAAGTTCGACCACTCCCGCTGTATGAATCACCATACCAGCGCTCATGCAGAGTGATCGTCCTAATCGGTGTGACGCATGTGCGAGGCTGGAGTAGCGCTCGCATAAGACAGGAACATCAATATTGTGGTTGTCGACGAAGCAAATCCAAACATTCCAGTTTTCATCCAAGCCAAGTTCGATAGTTCGATCGTCATTCGTTCAACTTAGAAAGTCCTCGAGCCAAGTCTATCCTTTCCTCGACACATTTTTAATATTTCAAGTATAGCGTCCAACGGAACAATGACATTTGCACGACCGTCATTCGCCGAGTCAGAGTGCCCCCGAGTTATCGCATATCGATCTTTGATACGCCTCAATACCATCGACGATATGCGTAACCTGACGATCTTCCTTTGCAACCAATTTCGAGTCGTGCGTTGATGCTGTTGTCCGAGTTGGATATTCCTCAATTTTCTCAATACTCAAGATCAAGTTCAGTCGCTTTTCCTCAAGCTCGTTTCAAGATCATTATTCAAAACTCAAGTCGCATTTCAGTTGTATCAATCCGATATCGCACGTACGATCCTCTAAGTTTCCTCGATCAAGACCATTCATTTTCATTCATCGTTCCAAAACGTTTTCTAACTCGCATTGCTCATTCACAAGTTGTCCGAACGAGATGCTCGTTCGGGACATTCGAAGTCACGACCAACTAAACGTGACACGTTCTAAGGCTTTGCGCGATCGTATCGCCTCGCCGACATACTCGTAATCCTCAATATTCACTCGAACAATTTCCAAGACGAACTATACACCACTCGGATTCGAGCCACTCGACTAGTCGTCGACACTCATTCTTATTCTTCTCCGAACCTATCACATACACCACTCGAATTCAAGCCATAAGATCTAGTCCTCAATCACGTTCGCGTCATGCGCTAAGATATCCTTCAGATTCGTTCGACGAATCGCTAACGTAGTCGTTCGCGTCGTATCGACGCACTAAGTCCTTCGTACTATTTCCTCGAAATCCAAATCAATCTCCCGTGTACGCCTAAGCGTTAGTCCGATAGCGTTCCTATCGATAGACACTCTAAGTATATCTCCGTTCCCGATCGAGCGATACTTGTTATCGTTCGCAATTCGTTTGCACCAATAAGTCGAGGTGCGCGATACGAAGCACAACTTAGCCAAAAGGCCGTATGCATAACCATCCCGTATGGACTATACTTCGACTTTGCGTGCTCATTTTTATAATGTCGACGTAGGACTCGTTAGACACGCACACGACTTGCTAACTTTAGCATGCATTTTCTATCAACTCAAGGTCGGCACCGTTCGGCCCAAAGGCCACCACCTATCGATGCGTTCGATTGAACGCTTGTACGAGCTTTCGAAAATATTAGACTTATTGTATGGACATGCCGAAGGACGTTTGAGAGAGAGCGCACCAACGATATCACGTTGCGGAAGCACAATTCAGAGTTTGCGAAACAACGGAGTTAAAGAATTCAATCGGTAATCCAAGGACGTAAAGCCGTGCTCTGATACCATTATGTCACGCCCTGCTCCCGTAGGAGCGATCGTCCTCGCTAAGGCGTGATGCCGCACGAGCCTAGATTGCGCTCGTGCAAGGCGGGTTCCATAACGGCCGATTACAGCGGCTGCGACGGGGTCGTCGCACAGAAGTCCCGAGCAGAGACATTGAACACGCAGCGGAAATTTAGAACAAACACAAGTTATTCAAAGAAGCTCTTTTATTCATATTGAAACGACGATTACATTGGGGGCACAAGGCCGAGATTACAATCACTCAATACACTCGCCTCACATTACAAATCACTCTGCTCTCTCTCATCTCTCGATACAATACTTGAATCCAGCGGAAGTTTCGGAAGGCGATGTCCATACATTATGTCCCGTATAAGTCTTTGATCAATGCGGCCGCACGCTTCGAATCGCCAAGGAACTCCATGCCTCGACGCATCCAAGCGAGCTCCGCGCCACGAGCTTCTACCTGTGCCTGTACATAAACACTGTGTGGGTGTCAGTACCACTGTACTGGTGGAGTGAGCTCCTCGCCCACCCATACAAAACCGACACGTTTATTTGTCTTTGTGCAATGTAAGCCCCCCCCCTTTACGATTGTCTTTCTAGTCTTGCCTTAGGATCGATTTTAGGACCGACGCTCGGCCTATCTAGTGTCTTTAGACCATCTCCGTGCCTTGCATTGTCAACGTACCGACTCATACTTGTCTTTCGTACCATCCTTTTGGACGTAACGACTAGGTCGTGTGCAATACTCGCCGTGCCTCATGGCATAACCTGACTTATCCAAACTTGCCTTACGGCCCTTCTCGACTTAACGCACAACGACTAACCAACTTGTGGAACCGGTGTTGAGAACTCAAGTACGACGCCTATCTCGTGCCGAAGCACGTGTCTTTACGTATAACCGAATCGTAGGCTTTATAACACTTCGAGTGCAACCGAGCACATATTTTACCATTCGACGCATACCGTGCTTACGTTTCCTTGTTACGACCGACACCGTGCATGCGGATTCGCCGCATAGCACGCCATTTATCTATATGAAAGGCCACTGGCATGACAAGCCATCGCGGACATAGCTCGGGTAGGCGGCGGGTCCTTCGATGCAAGGTAGCTAGCCCCATGGAAAGCCCCCGACTACCCACGCAATAAAAGCATGCGCGCTATAACGTCTACCCCCTAGGATGACTGGGCCCGGTGCCCCGGCGTATAACCAGTCTAGGCAGAAATCCTTGTCGACAAGGTGTCCAATGACCACGCACCTACGGAACATCTAGACTCACGTAAATGCATGGCCTACTTGTTGGTACAACCAGAACTATACTTAGCAACTCGTGCTCCGAATCACACTTGGCATAACGTGCCTCGGGACCGCGAGACTCCCAACCGAGGGATCGCCTCGAACTTCTTAACGTGGATAGGAACGCGAGACTCCCAACCGAGGGACCGCCTCGAATACTTAACGTGGATAGGAACGCGAGACTCCCAACCGAGGGATCGCCTCGAAACTCAACGTGGATAGGAACGCGAGGGATCGCCTCGAAACTCAACGTGGATAGGAACGCGAGACTCCCAACCGAGGGACCGCCTCGAAACTCAACGTGGATAGGAACGCGAGACTCCCAACCGAGGGACCGCCTCGAATACTTAACGTGGATAGGAACGCGAGACTCCCAACCGAGGGACCGCCTCGAACTTCTTCGAACTCGAGGGAACGACTACTACGTAGCCTTCCAACTTAACTTGAACAAAACGTGTTCCTTAAGTGCCATGGGTCGTGGCTAACTTTACATCGTGCCAACCGTAGCTCGTGCCTGTAACTGACTTCCGTCTTACGTGACGCTATCACCCAAGTCATACGTTATATGACGGCCCGTGAGATCGTGGGACTATTTGACTTGACAACCGCAGAACGAGCGGGACGGCACTTAGAATGACTTAGGTCGATCGGCATAATTTTGCCTAACTTACTCAAGCCTACAACTTAACCCGAGGGACGAGCCAAGGCTATGCCAAGCCTTGCGCAGCGGAAACGGACATGCTTTATCGAGCATTCATGCGGGCGACGCCTATGACTTAGGCTAACTCAACGTTTGTGTCGAATACCAACTTTCCTCCTTCCAAGCCACGGGACGAAGGACCGAGTGTCATTTTAAAGCACGCTGAGCCGACTTCTATTAAGACTGTGGGACCATTTTCCATGTTCTAAGACATTCCGACGGGCCGGGATTACTCCCTTAGCTATGTGCGTTCGTAGCTTTTATTTTAGCCTACTTGTGCAAGTTGAAAACCAACGAATTATTAAGTGAAGGCAAAGATGAGGCAAGTTCACCGAAACTCCCCCACCTGAGCGATGTCTTTGAGTCGCCGTTGTAAGGCCAAGTCCGAACGTCGTCGGCGTTTCGATTCCTCCGATTGACTTTGCGGGACGGGGCACTACAGGGATGGGGAATTATTAGGGGTTATATGATCAAAGCCCCATGTCACTATTTTGCTTGTGCCACTCTCACCTCACGTAGAGTGTAGCAGATACCTCCATGTCCATGTTATCCAGGTTGGCCGGCATGACTTTTCGTTGAGGTCACCGCGGATTGCCGGGCCAAGTGGATAACCCTACCATGATTCCCTTGCCGATCACATAACGCTCTAATAATTCAAGGCACATTTTATATTTACTTATCTTATCATATATCCTGTTCTGTTCTACATTCAGTACTTTCTCACCATGCTATGATGTTCAGTTACTCACATGTTCTACATGCATTTATATTGTACCTTGATTGGAGACTAAGTTCTGCTCGGGAGAAGAGTTACAACTCCGGTCCTTGTTTGGTTTAAGGATTGTAGCTCAGCTTTCGAACGGTTCCCAAGTCTTCATATATCTTTGTCTTGTAGTTCATTATACTGTCTCTTATAGAATTTGTCAATTCATATGGAACTGCTGTTAGTGTTTGTACTTGCTCATTTTCCTGACAGGATACCGTTATGATATATTACAGATGACTCTGAGGCAGACTGCTCGACCTATTATGGGCTCGAGTCAGATGGAGTAGTGCAGGACCGTGGCCTTATAGTAGAGCCACTAGATTTTGTACTCCCGGAGTAGTGTAGCTTAGCTAGGTTTGACTGGACTGCGATCCAGCTAGCATTATCAGACTGTAGCTTCTATGTTATATTTTGAGACTCTGGGATGTTATGTATAGCTCTGGACTTGTGTGGATCTTGAACTTATTTTCTGTTTTCATCTATCATATGTTTCCTTTCGTGCTATCTATCCTAGTTTGTTTTTGTGATTGAGACTGTATTGCTATGTCACCTCCATTCGGAGTGTATATACTGTACAGGTACCTTTATACTGTTTAGTGTAGTTTTGTGGACAACCTAGACAGCGTTCTACCGCCGATGCTGCGACGTAGGCTGGACGTAACCGCTTCTCGTGCCCCTAATCAGGGTGCGGGTCGTGACAATGAGCTATGTTGGGAATGTTTGAGCTAAGGTAGCAGTGGTTAAAAGATAACTGATAGGCAAGAGCTTTATGTATGTACCAATCATGGGTCTTCTAAATTAGTGTCTAGTTTAATGTTCATGTTTGCCTTTTTGACTGTGTATCTGATATATCCTTCTTTCCACACAACCCTCTGTTAGAATTTCTGGAGTTTTAAAATCGTTAGTGGGGTAGAAAAATTCTTCTGAAAACTTGTGAGCAGTTTGAAAGGGATTCTATAGTTTAGATGAAGTGACAGATTGCCTGCTCATGATCTTCAATTATAAGCCCAATGTTGACCCTATAGATGCCAATGTGGATTATTTTATGCTCCGGTTATTGCTCCTTCAAAGCCATTGCTGGACTTTGTTATTTTATACAGTGACCAGTGAGTTTGGACTAATGTTTGATTTCATTGATCCTCATCCTTTGTTGGTATGGCAGGTGCCTATTTTTATCACTTCCTAACCATTGTTTAAAATTTTGAATGGGTATAGTGTTATGAAGTATCACAAGTGAAGTTGGATATCTGACTATGATGACTAATTTCATTTCTAGATCCTGAAATGGACTTTTTGGGACTCTTATGAAGACTTTATTTGTGCGTGTCTGGGCCATTTATGATGCAACCTCTAATTATTTCCTTTTCATTATTCTTTTTTTTCTTTTTGTTTTTGAGTGCTACCATTGTGGAAAATTTTTATATTCTGAACTCTAATTGCAAAGTGGCATGAGAGACTCCCATATACACAGAATATGAGCACCCATTGTCTTCTTTTTTCTAAGATTCAATTTTGTTTTTACTACATCTTGTTGTATGTGTTAGCCCAATGATTGTATCATGTTTTTGAATATGGTTAATATGTTAAGTTTAGCATTTCATTATCACTAATCTTCATACTATCGCTATAGCATTTCTACTTATACTTATATCTTTGGTGATATGTGCCTATTGGTTTACATATTAGTGATATGAGCTTATCTATCTTAAATTTAATCGGGTTGCCAAAATCAGAACTATGTTTTGATTATGGTTATTCAATTAAGTTTAACATTATGATATCACTAATATTTATGCTATCACTATAGCATTGATACTTAAACTTTGCATAGTCCTAATGTGCTTTTATCTTATCATTTTTGCTACATGTATATTGCTTTGTTCGTCTAACATGTATTTGCAGAAAAGCAATTAGCATGATCAATGTGGACATATGCAATGCAATGAAGAAATCTTCATGGGCCAAAGACGACGGATCCCACAAGATTTCTCTGAACCACCCGACGACATCTCCGGAGCCACGCACTCGGGGGTATACCGCTTCCGAAACGTTGAAATTCCAACGGTCGGATTTCCAGCCATTAATGATCCTAACGGCTATATTTCTAGCCGTTGCAATCCCAGACCGGTATACCGCCGGTATGCCGGATCATACCGACGATATGCCGGTTTGTGACTGAAAAGTTGCCTTTGGCTCTTTTCAATGCTTTGGTTATAAATAGCCTTGAACCCCTTCTTTCAAGGTTGATGCTTTGAGCCCAAAAATTTCTAAACCACCAAAGCCTATCCACAAACAACTCTACAAAACTTTCATTTGCCATCCACAAATTGTGTTAGAGTTATTGAGTTGAAAAGTGAGATCTTCATCTTATTGTATAAGGAGATCAAAACCTATTGTGAAAGGTTGAAGTTGGAGAGTCTTCGTATCCAAACTCTCGGTTGAAGTTGGAGAGTCTTCGTATCCAAACTCTCGGTTGAAGTTGGCGAGTTCTTCGGATCCAAACTCGTGTTGAAGTTGGCGAGTTCTTCGGATCCAAACTCGTGTGTAACTATTTACTCAAATAGTGGATTAAAGCCGGAGAGAGTTCCGGGACTGGAGTGCCTCTTGGGAGGATACCAGGATACATCGGGTGTCGGTATTGTTTTGCTTCTTCTCTTGCACTTATATTTTTAAATTGCCCATTAGCTTGTGCTAAGTGCTTGATTAGTTAGCTTGACCCTATTCACCCCCCCTCTAGGGTTCCTACAGTATGCAGCACAAAAGATTGTTATTTTAGGTTGATTTAGTCTGAAAGGAATATTGGTTTGCAAACTCATTTTTTTAGATTCCTGATACATGTGCTACACATTCCCTCTTCTGCTTGTGCTGCACTATACTTTACTTTTTGATACCAGCATCCTCTATGTTTAGTCTTTTTGTCTGAGAATCTCTACAAGTTGAAGGCTCCACAGTCATAAAACCCGTGCATCATACAGGTCTAAAGAAAGCTCAATGGGTTGGATCCAAATATTCTACAAAGAATATCAGGTAAAGTCTAGGTAGTGCTAGTCCTAGTGTCTATGTTTTGAACTTAAACCCACTGTATCGGTCAGGTTTGAGTTCCATACGAGGAGATCTATGAAGATTATGGTCAGGCTTGAGTTTTCATGACACAAACAATTGTGGTACTAAATGACTTGGTTCTCTCTGGTTGTAAAAACTTGTTATGGAGATATTGGTTGTAATAAGCTTTGTGTGTCAATATTCTCCTACCAAAACTTATTCTAGCTATCTTTAACTTTTCAGATCATTGAGGATTAGAAGTTGCTGCTATATGTTCTTTTTGGTTCTTCAAAAGTCAAGAGAATGGTAATCTACTGCTACTCTCTGAATTTTTGTTTGGGTTCTTGATGTTTTATCACAAGTTGCTGCTTTGATCGCCGTGCTCACTTGCTTAATTTTCTCTAAATGTGCAGAATGTCTAACCATTATTATAATAGGAGTTAACTTCATGTTTTTGGTTAAATTAGTCTGTTACAGATTTTTATGTGATTGTTGTTCCAAAACTTCACAGACCTGATACTTTAAACCAAGCACTATCGAAGTCCTAGAAGGTTGCATCGTAAGGTTGAATTTGGTACTCTATTTTCTCTATTTTCTTTCCTAATGGTACTCTATTTTCTCTATTTTTGCGTATGTAGAATGGTGTCAGGTTCTTTCCTTCTTGGCGTGTGGGTTTGAAATCTTACTGACATACTTTGATTTTTCGGGCTGTGATGACAAATCCTGTAATCTGGGGGCTATTCATTGTTGGTTTCAAGTGAATGGGCTATTATGATTAGATAACCTTTTACATGATTTGTGATTGCTAGTATCATCAAGTTTTCTTATAAATTTAGTATTAGTGACTAACTTTTTTGAATGAGGGAAGATATTTTCAGTTGAATTTTGGTTTGGAAATTGTTCTTCAAGATCTGATTATTCTTTTGGCGCTAATTTTGTTATGACGATACCATGTATTCTGAGCCCTAATTTGTTCATATCCGGGGTACTGTATGATCTAAGCCAACTTTATAATCTATGTTTTTTTTCCTTCTAACTTTATTGTGAGAAAGAGAGACTCATCAGCGAGAGAGCTGACAGAAAGAGAGAATTCAGGTGATTGTAGCTCTTTGATTGTACATTTAAAACTGTCATTGTTGTTTTATCAACTTCATGTTTAGCAGTTTTTTTTTTTAAATGTGTGACAGCCTTTTGTTTTTTATCAGTGTATCTATTAAATGTTTAGGTGTTCAAAATTTCATTGTGTTCACATTACCCATGGTCATGTATGCTGGTTCGCTTTTCTCAATTTGGCATGCCCTTTTGCATCTGTAGTTTCTCTCAAAACTATCAAGTCATACTTCAGCTGAATCTTTTACTCCCATGAAGAACTTTGCCCTTATTTCTTTGTTTCCACAGGACTTGGCATTTGTTGTGGATGGTGTTGCTTTAGAAATTGTTCTGAAGAGATATAAGGATGCTTTCACTGAATTGGCGATTCTCTCGAGGACAACCATCTGCTGTCGTGTAACTCCTTCACAGAAGGCTGCTCCAAAGAAGGCTGCAGATGGTGCGTTTGACATGCACATGCGGCTATCGACGTGATGTAAACTTTCATTTTGTAAACAATGGGATATTAATTTTATGTTATGGGGGAAAGATTCGACGTGATGTAAACTTTTGTTTTATTTTGTAAACAGTTGGATATGACTTTTAAATGTTTTATAAAAATTTCTTGTCTTAATGTTGCAGCTACCATAATGCATTTGCGATTAAATAGTTCAGTGTGATTTTTGTTCTATATAAAATTTAATTGTATATTTCATATACAAATAGAAGGAGGATTAAGTTTTTGGGACGTATTTTTTGGGACAGATTTATAAACTGTCCTGCAGAATTTATAATTTTGAAACCTTTTGGGACGGAAGTTTAACAGTCCTTTATAAGTATTTGGGACGACAAATATCCGTCATTTAACTTTTTGCCACGCCACCCTAATAAGACCACCCATTGCCGTCCTAAAGACCGTCCCAAATAGTAGTTGGGACGGTAAACCTATTTATTATGACGTTTTTTTGTTGTCCCAAAAGGTTACTTTTTTTGTAGTGAATTGTGAGTTACATAATGAAAGGTCACTTAGGAGTTACAAAATGAAGAGTCGTGAGTTACAAAATGAAGAGTCACCATGATTCACCATGATGAGTTACAACAAGCTAGATGCATTTGAACAACTTGTTTTCGTACAATTATAACTTAAGAAATAACTGGGCAAATACAATAACAAATAGGAGGGGGGAAAATTCAAATCACTCATGGACGTTTGGTACGCGGTATTTTTTTTTTTTCGGAAAAATTTAAGATGAGAATCTATTACCACGTTTGTTTGGCTTATAAAAAATTTATTCTCGGAAATTATAAATACCCGGATAAATAATTTACCCACAAAACATGAGAATTATATCCCTTGAGAATATGTGGATATTTTTTTTTTGCCCGGACAAAAAAAAATTGTCTAAATTTGTTTCTTCTTTTTTGATCAATTTTGATTAGTTTTGAACATTTTTTTTTGTCGTTTTTATCGTTTTTTTGTCATTTTTTGTCGTTTTAACCAATTTTTTGTCGTTTTAAGCAATTTTTTGTCGTCTTTACCATTTTTTTTGTCTTTTGTCACTTTTTGATTATTTTTTGTCATTTTTACCCATTTTTTGTCCTTTTGTCTTTTTTTGTCATTTTTTGTCGTTTTAAGCAATTTTTGTTGTTTTTTAGCTTTTTTTTTTGTTTTTACCGATTTTAGTCGTTTTTTGTCATTTTTTTCGATTTTATCGATTTTTTGTCGTTTTTTGGTTATTTTTTGTCGTTTTAACCGATTTTTTTGTCCTTTTTGTTGTTTTTATCGATTATTTTTCGTTTTTGTCGCTTTTTAGCTACTTTTTATCGTTTTAACTGATTTTTTGTTGTTTTTAACCGATTTTTTTATCGTTTTAACCGATTTTGTTGTTATTTTTTGACGTTTTGCCGCATTTTGATTTTTTTGTCGTTTTTACCGATTTTATGTCATTTTCTGTCGAGTTTTGGTTATTTTTGTCGTTTTTACCATTTTTTATTATTTTTTGTCGTTTATACATTTTTTTCGCTTTTTGGTCATTTTTGTCGTTTTAACCGATTTTTTGTCGTTTTTTATCGTTTTTGTCGTTTTTTTTTATTTTGTAGTTTTTACCGATTTTTTGTTGTTTTTATCATTTTTTTTCATTTTTACCGATTTTTTTTTCGTTTTTACCGATTTTTTTTTCATTTTTACCGATTTTTTTTTTTTGTTTTTACCGATTTTTTTTTTCGTTTTTACCGATTTTTTATATTTGTTCTTTTTTTTTCGTTATTATTTTTTTTTATTTTTTTCCGAAAATATTTATATAATATAATTTTTCAGAAAATTTAATTTCTTAAAATTTAATTTCCGGAAATATAGAATTTTCGACTATATAATATTCCGTATACCAAACGCCTCATAAGCAAAGAAAGTGGTTGACACACATAACTACGTTATATATATACACGGCCCAACTACAACAAAAGTGGACGACCGCCGTTCTGGTATGCCCAGCCCAACTAAAACTTTACTGAGTAACTAAAATTTAATGAAAAACATATTATAATGCGGTGAGCGTGGATCGAACACGCGACCTTCAGATCTTCAGTCTGACGCTCTCCCAACTGAGCTATCCCCGCCTGTGTTAAATGGTTTATAATGCATTTATAAGTATAACTATTTAACGTTCACTCAGTTACTAAAATTTAATATAAAAAATATTTAATGCGGTGAGCGTGGATCGAACACGCGACCTTCAGATCTTCAGTCTGACGCTCTCCCAACTGAGCTATCCCCGCCGGTGTTAAATGGTTTATAATGCATTTATAAGTATAACTATTTAACGTTCACTCAGTTACTAAAATTTAATATAAAAAATATTTAATGCGGTGAGCGTGGATCGAACACGCGACCTTCAGATCTTCAGTCTGACGCTCTCCCAACTGAGCTATCCCCGCCTGTTTTAAATGGCTTATAATAGAAATATAAGTAATACATGTAGATAACTTAAAATAATTAAAAGTAGCAATTTCTTTTCGGTTATATATGCAATACATAAATAAATAAAATTAAAAAAGAAAAAGTTTTTGAATTGGTTGCTTCTCAACAGAACAAAAGGTATCCTGTTGCTAATTTCCTTTTTCTACTAATACTATTAAGCCTAGTTTGGTTCTCGGAAAGAAAAGTAAATGAAATCCTCTTTTATTTCGTTTGAAAAAATATAACTTATATAAATTTCTCTCTCCTTTTTTTGTAGAGGTCAGCATGGATACTTTACTTCTAATTTGTTTTAATAAATAAAAGTACTTAAAAAAATATCATTGATATGGCTGGGAAAAAAATATTTTTCTTCTATTTTTCTTTCCTTTCATTCTATTTTTTTTAATCCAATACATTAAAATAATAAGGTCCTTACATTATCAAGGTACAAATACCACTACTAATTTGGATCTGGCGATTAGAAATTTTTGCAATGATGACTTGAGAAACAAAACCAATGCCATCTTTGATTCTTTGTAAATCTTAAAAGGACAGGCTTTTCCACGTAGCTAGTAGACCAGACAAATGTAACCATTTTACAAATACCTCTATATAATCCACAATGAACCATTCGTATAAAATAAAATAAACATCAAAACTAAATCTACGTGCTTAAAAAATATAAATTAAATTAAAAAGCCTACTTCTTCCTCAACAAAGTTATAAATTAAAAAAATAGTTAAAGTTTAGACAAATTACCGGTGATAGTGCTAGACAATTTGCATGTCAATTATACAGTGCAATATTTTATAAAATTAATGTTTTTACTCAAAATATATAAACTAGTATGTATTTCTACTATTTCTAAAAGCTATGAAATACTTCCATTATTTGTACGGAACATTTAAAAAAATATATATACTTTTATTATTTTAACCGAATTTATAACTGTTTTATACAAGAGTATTTCTTATTTTTTTACAAATAATAAAAATATATACTAGTTTTCATATTTCAAATGGAAACTTTTGCTAAAATAGCCTTGCAAAATGTTATTGTATTTGAGAAATTTTGAATGGCAAGGTGAGATAATCTAGACGATATGTCTACAAATTACGCATGTGGTTATGTTATGTGAAACTGGATTTACGAAAATATAATCGATTTTGTTCAACAATGCTCCTTGAGTGGTGTTGACCCCTATTAAAATTGCTGAAGAAATTCTTTTGCGTCTCTTTTGACCAAATTAAAATTTTAAACTCGTCGATAAGTATGCAAAAAAAATAAAAATACTAGCAATGATTAAATATAAAAGTTTCTAATTTATACAACATACTGCAAAACGGAGGAAATACAACTTTTTTTAAAAGGAAGATAAATTACACTAATTTACAAGATTTCAGCGGAATAAAAATATATTAACTTAAAATCTAATGGGATTTCACATAGAATTTATAGAACAAACGAAAAAGCTACCTATCAATCAAATGTGATATTGGAACAAAGACCTCTTTAAGTACAAATTTTATCACTTAACCAATTAAACAACACATTGCTTGTTAACTAATTAAATGAAATGAAATATAAAACAATAAAAAGATTTATTATGTGCAAGAGAATTGAAAATCTATGGGTTCTGTCTACTTCAATTATTCCACCCAGTCTATTTCAAGTAACACAAGATAGAAACATGTAAAAGTTGAAGGTATTTAAGTACAATTAGTCCTTTATATTGAAAGAGTTGATGAAATTAGGGGTGCAACTCGGACAGATTGGGTCGGACTTGAGGTCAATCCGAATCCAATCCGAAGAATCATAAGCCTAGTTCGAACTCAAGTCCGACCCAACCTCGAGTTCAACATATGAAGTGTAAGACCAAGTCCGAAAAAATAAATTGATAGGAATGTTGTCCTACTCCTTGTTAGCAATCACCCGAATAAAACGCGTATTATACGCAAATTTTTCCGTATCTTACATAAACGTATAATACTTGCGTACGTTTGAAAATTTCGGACTTGTACGCGAATTTTAAGCCTATGGAGTTTTAAACACGTACCGTACGAATTTTTAAAAAATTCGGCCAAAAAAACTTGACTGAGAAACCCAGCAATTTTCACTTTATTGACTCTTGTTGCTATTAAATATTAAGACTGGCACGATTATCAAAAGAAAAGAAGAAAAAATCTCACAGCTGTAACCAAAAAAAGAAACCTAAGAATCTTTACACATGTTACTTGCAACAATCAAAGAAAAACCTTTCGGTTTTCCATCCTACTTCCACTTTCTTTTCTTTATATAATGTTCCCCAGCCTCATCTTATTCTCACACTGAACCCTTGTCTTGTTTATGAAGGAGTAGAGGTGGGTGGGCCATATATATATGCCGAATTTTTAGTGCTAAATTTGTTCACATGAAACGTATTAAACACGAATTAAATCTAGTCCGAATGTTTTTCGTTAGACGATTTTTTGACCGAATTTTTTACCGTATTTACTTATATTGTGCCGATTTATACTCGCACTTTTGTCGTCCCAAATTTTTTCCATTTGCCGAATTGCTAACAAGGGTCCTACTTTGCAACTCTTTCCTGTACTAAATTGTTATGGTACAACATAGGCTAAATTTTAGTTGATTTAATCAACACTTGTAATTCACAAATAGTCTTAATTCTAAAGCTCGATTTTAGTTACTCATCCCTCTCCCCCGTACAAAAGGAACAGCTGGTTCTCCATCACCAAATCCACTTTCCCATAGATAAACCAAACCAACCTATCCACCGTCCGATCACCAAAATCAAACATCCAACGGCCAATATGTACCCCGAAAGTAGATTCTTCCTCGAAATCATCTCCTTCCCCCACCTGGGGGTTAAAGAAGCACACCTGCCCTCAACAGGGCATATTCGTAATTGCAGCCCACTTCCATCCTCGAATAAAACCACATCCCTCACTTCCCATCCTCTCTCATGATTCTCCAGCTAACTTTTCCCCAAAAATTCGCCATGGTCTCCCCGTCCACCTCCTCCACCCGAATCCGATCCAACGGCCGCTCGATGCGAACTGTTCGGTCCCGATTCTTTCACAACAACGACGAGGACGAGCCGAATTATTCGCTCCCGAAGTCGGCTTCCGTCTCGGAAGTACTCACCGACTCCGTGGTCGACTTCCACCTGCGCGAGCTGGCAACAGCAGTGGACCCCACCGCCTCGAAGTCCGCCTCCATCGACGCCGCCACCGACCTTCTGGAACTCTCCGGAGGCTTCTCCGACTTCTCCAGCTTCGGCTCCGACATCTCCGGCGAGCTCCAGAAGCTCGTCGCACTCGTCTCCAAGTCCCCGCTCCAAGCAGCCGGTCCACACTCGTTCGACCTCGACGAGGCCGACGCGGTCGAGTCCATGCACGCGGAGGCGGCCGGCCCGGCGGTCCTGTCGAGTGTAGAGACCCTCCGGTCCGGCTCGATGGACGAGAAGCGGGCTGCCGCCGGGCGGATCCGGCTGATCGCGAAACACCGGTCGGATCTCCGGCCTTTGATCGGAGAGTCCGGCGCCATCGGAGCCCTAATTCCGCTCCTCAAGAGCACGGACCCGGCCGCTCAAGAGAACGCGGTGACCGCCCTCCTCAATCTGTCTCTGGAGGAAGCGAACAAGGATCCGATCACAGCCGCCGGCGCGATCAAGCCTCTGGTCTACGCTCTCCGCACGGGCACCGCCACCGCGAAGCAGAATGCCGCTTGTGCTCTGTTAAGCCTTTCGACGAACGATGACAGTAGGATGACGATAGGAGTCGTCGGCGCGATCCCGCCGCTGATATCCCTGCTCATCAACGGCTCAACAAGGGGGAAGAAGGATGCGCTGACGACGCTATACAAGCTCTGCTCGGTGAGGCAGAACAAGGAGCGGGCGGTGAGCGCGGGGGCAGTGGGCCCGCTGGTGGGGCTCGTGGGGGAGAGAGGGAGCGGGATGTCGGAGAAGGCGATGGTGGTGCTGAGCAGACTTGCAGCAGTGGAGGAAGGGAGGGCAGCAATAGTGGATGAAGGGGGCATCCCGGTGCTGGTGGAGGCTATGGAGGAGGGGCCTGCTAGGGGGAGGGAGTTCGCGGTGCTCGCTCTTCTGCAGCTCTGCTTGGAGAGCGGCACGATCCGTGGGCTGCTCGTCAGGGAGGGGGCTATCCCCCCTCTCGTTGCGCTTTCGCAGTCTGGCTCCTCCCGGGCCAAGCAAAAGGTGAAAAAACACACACACACACACACACACCACTTTTCATCGATTACATTGTTGATCAAGACTGTCATTCAAGGGTAAAAATCATAAAAGGCTTATGGTTTAGGAAGCACGTAGACTCTAAAAACTAATGCCTAACGTCGTGTTGGACACAACAGACTCTCCAAAATACACATTACACCCAAAACCAGTGCCCTGGCCATGTCGTCGTGTCCAGATTGTGTCATATTCGTGTCCGTTCAACATAGCTTATGGTGAATTGTAGTAACTAGATAAATGTACAACTTCACAATGGTGAATAATATGCTAAGTAACATGCTTAAATCAACCAGCTCCCAGTGAAGGCTGAGTGGAGTTAGGCTTCATTGCTGGGAGCTAAAGGTCCAGGTTAACTTTGGAAAAGAGGCTTATTAGGGTTAGAGAAGATTCTCTAGTTGTCTAGAGAGGAGATAGAGATACCCTTAAATGAAGAAGCATCTTGGTTTTCAAACACCTTAAAAAATGCTAAACAATGTCACCCATTACTAGATAAACAGTTTTTTGGTGAAGAAATGTGCAACTTAACTTCTCGAGTCAAACCACACTCAGGAGTTCATAGAAGTGATAGCCTTAGTTAATAAATTTACAGTGGAAACCGGTGCCAATTAATGATATGCTTTGGGATATGGAAGTCCAAATTTAAAGATCGAAACCTGCCACATAAAGTTTTGGTTTGGATTTTTATCAACTTCAGCCAACCGTGTGTGGCATGGATAATAGCTTGGCTCGCTTGGACAAGTGGACAAATGAATATCGTGTAGCAAAATATAGAGTTGTAATGAAGCTATTATTGATGAACATCAAGCCTTCTATGGAAAAATAATAAGACAGAGATGATGACTTGGAGACTATGGTTATAGAAAACTTTCTCGGGTTACATGAACATTAGGGTGCCCCAGGATCCTGGCTAAGACAGGGCCTGGGAGTGCCAAGATGTATACACCTTATCTCCAAGATCGACTCAAATCCACATCCTCTTGAATGCAAGTGCAAAGCCTTACCACATGCTAAGTTTCATGAACTTGCATGTGAAGATTTTATATCTTATGATAGTGTATGCCTAGTGGCAGAGCCATACAAGGAGGATTTTATATACTAAGAGGTATCCTTTCTTGACGATTTTAAACTGAACAATGTTTCTCTGCGTTGGTTTTGCAGGCTGAAACTCTTCTTGGCTACCTGCGGGAGCAGAGACTGGAAGGTGCTTTGTCCTAAATGGCCAGGTAACCTAGTGCCTAGCCTATTTGACCTGGCAGTTTCCGCTGAGGCTATTAGAATATGGCAGTGGAGTGTATATGATGATGTAGTAGAGTGTGTGACATTGTAAATAGGGAGGTAGAGTGACTGGATGGTTTGTGTGAAATTTTGGATGTGTGGTTTGCTTGAGTTTGGAATGCTACTAACTTGAGTGATCAGAGTCAGAAGAATAGATGTTGAATTCATTTGTGTTAGTTGTGGAGGTTGTGTGTGAAATACAAATTGTACTTGATTTGCGTTCTGGGTTATGGAAACCTATGTTTTTGTTTTGGGTAGATCCAAACCTTCCCCTATTTGTTTCTCAATTTATTGGATTTTTTTTTCCACAGATGGCTGATCTTGTAGAACATCAAAGTCGAGACCTTATAATAGTTCTGTTTGCGTAGACTTAAAATTAATAAGAAAAATAATCGAAGGTTGAACATGATCAATATTGTACTCTCAAGTTTCAGGACCGCTGGAGACATACTTGCTTTCATTTATCAAATTCACTTATAGATTTGGCATTTGTAGGCTTTGTCTATAAAATAGTTTTATAACAGTTTAACTTAGCAAAGACAAAGTGAAGAGAAATGCATCAGCACTCCTATGGGGAGCTATCTTCTGCAGAAGGAAAAAAGTTGTCACTCTCACTTCGACAACATGTTTGGTTTAGCACTATTGTCTATGAGAGTGTCATTCATCATGAACTTCTTATTTATGAGCTATGTTATCTTCCACTTGTTGGCAATCAAGGTGGACAAGAATTTGCATATCCAGTAAATCTTCCACTTGTTTTGAATCCATTTCTCCTGTGTTATCAGATTTGTAAATGGTACCCTCACTCATATGAGGGTGAAATTTTCAGTGCTTAACTTAGCTGAGCTGCATTGTGAGACTATGGTTGCTCCTCGTATATGCTTGTTGGTGCATAGTTATTGTGGATTCATCATTAGTCTATATCCAAGGCGCAAGTTTTTGGATAGTAGGGAATCAACTGCTGTAAAATTCTTACTGTTGATATTAATTGTAGCACCAATTATATCTTGCAACTTCTGCAAGTCGTGCATTCTTGAGAAATGAGAATTTTTTCCAGTTCTTAACATTTGGATTTTTGAACTCGCAGTTGTTAGTCCAAGGATTATGCACACAGGCTGGTCATGCAAAAGATCTGCTAATTTACGCTAAAGGGAGATTCAATCATGCAGGAGCAAGGTCCGTATACTCTACATGCTTAACCCTGAAATTCCAACTTTATATATACTCTACAAATTGCAAAACTGCTTTATTGTTTGTTAGCATAATCGATAATGGATTGGATGCTATTGCTGCCTTCTAATGAGATACTACTATGCCATCTACCAGTGTGAATATGCCTGTACAACTGTTACACATATGCTATCTACCAGTATGATTATTTCTGCAATTGTTACACATATGCCATCAACCAGTGTGATTAGGTCTGTACAACTGTTAGACATATGCCATCTACCAGTATGATTATTTCTGTGATTGTTGTTACATGCCATGCACCAGTATGGATGTTATCCCATAAAAGAGAGAAATTTAAAGGAAGCGGCATCAATGAAAACTTTATACAGACATGTTTAATGATTCTCCTCAGTAGCAAGTCTAAAACTATATTATTGGGATGGCCCATGCCAACCTATATGTTTGTCCAGTGTAAGCTAGAGTCCAACCAAGTGGCTGGAGCATGCACATCATCATAATCATCATCAATCATTATCAGTATTCATCTTTAAGTTATTATTAACTATTAATAAGGATTAGTCACAGCCACAGCCACTGGGTGCTTCATCAGGAAGCAAAAATGAAGCTAATATCACTTCTATTGATGGTTACAGGCTTTCCAGGTCGCATTGCAAAATTCTGTAACCAAAGAAAAGGATGGGTTGTGTTTTTAATAAATCTTCAACATAATATAATAGTTCTAGAGTTTATAGTTTGGTGCTACCAGCTGGAGGAGGAGACAAAAACCATTCTTTAGAAACACTGTGGTCCTATGATCCCAATCAATCAAACCATGTTTAGAGCTTTAATTTTGTTAGTTAAGAAGATGCTTAATTCCACCTAATAATATCTATCAAGCAGTTCCAGTGCCACTTGGCAGCTTTGGAAGACACTCAGTCTGATTATTAGTTATAACCCATTGGACCCTGTATTTTAAATAATAACGGGGAGCTAAACAACAGACAAAATGGTCAACCAACAATTTAGAGCAAAAGTTTTTTTTTTTCCTTTCTTTTATTTTCATGTTCTTCTCTGTGGACTCTTCTCTTGTTTGTTCCCAAACTTGGGCGGAAAAATATATGGAGAGGGTGACTTTGCATGAGCTGTCCTGCCAACTCTTTTTATTTTTATTGCTTTATTTTTACATTGGACTTATTTGGAAACTGAAGCAGAAAGTCTGAAATTTTTGAGTTAAGGAAACTAACTAGCAATGTTTATTTCTTGGCTACTTTGTAACTTAAATATTCGTAACTTTTTTAATTAACAACTAAATATTCTGAATTATTGGGAGTTCTACAATATGAAATATGATTGTAAAGAGTTTAAAAAAAAATTGAAAAAATTATCCGAACTCTTGACAATGATGGTTATGAGGTTAGAATTTTTAAATATTCTTTGACATTAATTTTTATTTAAAAATAAGTAATTACTACTGTTAAGGACAAAACAGTCTTAAAAATAGAAACTGATGAAAAATACCATTGTCAAACTAACAGAGGAAGCAGTTTGAGCTCTCTAACCTGGTATTAGAGCAGACACCCGGAGGGGCCAGCAAGTTTCGAGCCCCATTGTGTGTGTGGGCGTGGAGTTAAGGAAGGCAGAACAACTTGTTGACGGTCCAATAATTTAAAATATTTTGTTGCTAATAAAATAAATTCCTGATATTTGATGCAAAAATCTAAAAGTTCTGCAAATTGGCCTTAATTTTTAAATTGATCTGTTAAAACTTAAAACTTAAAAGTGCCCGTGTGCTTCTACAAGAAGTAAGCAGACGCCAAATTTTAAAAATATCATTCCCTACTTGCATGGTTACACATTGTTCTTCACACCGTGAACACAATATTTATGATATTAAATTGCAATATAATAAGTAGAAAGAAGGAAAAGTTAGCATCATTGTGTGTGTATCAGTGTATGGTCCAAGGAAAGCCACAACCAAATCATGTACTGATGCGTAATATAATACCGAAACGGTCTTGTTTGGTGGAGTTTGTTTTTTGAGGGAGACAACATTTTCTGTAAAAAAAAAATTCTTTATTTTTCTTTGATGAATACAACTAATCACAGTAGCTGTCCAACCCAACAACCATTTTAGCTTTTCATAACATAAATTATCAATGCAGATTAGATTGGGATTTGGGAACACTCGTGTGGCAACATGCAAAGTTCAAGCTACTACTAGTCCTTGTTCTGATTGTTCTTATTCTAACAATACAATGATATATGATTAGCTACAGAGAACTCAACCATCAGCTCGAAGTTTGGCTGCATTGACAAAGTCTTTAGAGAGAAGAATTGTACATACGTAATATTTAGATCTCGAAAATCTTGGATAAAGGATGATGTTTCTGTTCACTCAATAATTGTTCTCTCGTGTTCCAATATTTATAGGCCAATGCTAAGTGCACTATACAAAGTGTTATTGGCTGTCACCATTTTTTGCAGTCATGCGCATAGTCACGACTGTAAAAAATTTGACAGTCATTGCCGCACTTGAGACTGCCAAAATTTATCGGTCCTAAATTGTCAAAGTTTTGGCTGGATATGTAAAGGACTATTAAAATGTTGGCAGTCCTCACACATGGCTGCTAAAAGTTTGACAGTTTGGTACATTAGAAAAGGTGACAACCACTAATGCTTTGTGTTGTGCTCTTAGCATTAGCCTATTTACAAGCTTATTGAATTTTACGGTTATTTGCCATGGAGTGATGGGTTGATAGGATTATATATATATATATATATATATATATATATATATATATATATATATATACGGGAAAATGGGCCTGAGGTCGGAGGTCGGCCTCAGGCTTGTTTCCTGCGGTCGAGCGCTCTCTGCCGTTGGATGAGATTAGACGGTTGAAAAGAGAAAAGGAAAGGAAAGAAAAAAAAGGATATGGGCGCCCTCTTCTCCTGAAGAGGAGAGAGACGAAAAAAATTAAAGAGGAGTCTTCAACCTAAGAGGAGAAGAGGCTGCGCCTCATCGCCACCTACGTCGGTGACCAAGCAGGAGCTCACCTCACCGCCGACTCCACCGCCAGAACCTAAGCCAACAGGGACGCCCAGGTCCATTTTCTTCCTCATACTCCTTCCTTTCCATTTCTTCTCTTCATCCTCCTAAATTTGTGGATTTCACTTCTCACCTCTCTCTCTCGCCTCTTCGAAACCCTAGACCTCTCCGAGCCCGAGAACTCGAACCGGTCCAGAGCATTTTTGAACCGTTCCAGAGCATTTTTGAGCCAATTTAGGACATTTTCGAATCCATGGTAACAATTTCGAATCCATGGTAACAATTTAGGACATTTAACAATTTTAGGGTTTGATGTTGAAAAGGAAATTGATATGCATTTACTAAATTTAATTTTTTAGGGTTTGATGTTTGAGATCCTCAAAAATTTAGTTAATTTCAGATCCTCTTTAATTTTTTAGGGTTTGTTGAAAAGGAAATTGATATGCATTTACTTAGTTTAATTTTTTAGGGTTTGATGTTTGAGATCCTGAGTCAATTTCCTTTGAATGTTTGATGTTTCAGATCCTCCCAATGAATTCTTTTCATTGTTCATTGTCAAATTTCCTTTGAATGTTTGATGTTTCAGATCCTGAGTCAATGTTTGATGCTTATCATAATTTTTGGATGATATTTTGTAGTTTGAAATGGGAAAAAAATTATTACGTTGTGAAGAGTGGTAGGCAATGCGGCATTTATTTGACATGGGAAGAATGCAAAGCACAGGTTTATGGATATCGTAATGCGGTGTATCACGGCTTCAACACGTATGAAGAGGCTATGGAGTGTTGGAACGGACAATCCAATCCAATTCGTCCAGATCGGGGGGGGTCGAGACATGTTCGCAGGCGTGGGTCAACGTCAAAGATTGGGAGCATCGGTTCATGTTGAGTCGTCAAATCATGGTGCGACGAGACATGATGTCAGAGAGGATATCAGTGAACGGGATATTGTAGGGCATACAAATGTAGAAAGGCGGCCTGAATTGTTGAACACATCTTTCGTTTATGGATGTGTAACAGGTGTTGTGGTGACCATTGTTGTGGAGGGGATACTTTTTTACTTTAGTTGTCTTGGCTTATCTTATCTCAATGTAATATCAATTTCAAACTTATCTCAATGTAACTCCAAGTCTTCGGCAGTGTTCACTAGATTTCTCAAGAATTTGTGTAAAGTTGTATTTGCATACATTTCATTGGTGTGTTTCAGTTGTTCTCTTATTAGCTTTCCAATGCACTTCAGAAATTGAATTATTTCCATTCCATGGTCTGAAGATTTTGATGGACGCAGCAGCTTTATAATGATCACCCAATCTGTAGCTGAACTGACAGTCAAAAATACATGTCAAAAAAAACTTGCAGTGGTTACTGAAACATGGTTATTTTCTAGCAGATATGTGTTGGAGGAGAATTGTCGTTTAAGTAGGAGAGTAGTGTTATGATAGCTGACCTGGGAAGGACTTCCCAATTGGTTTTTTTGATGTTACATGATCAGTGTTGGGAGACTGCAGGCTGCAGCCATGGAGGGAGCAACCCCTCCCTGTGATAATTCGACTTGTATGTGTGCCTTAAGAATTTACAATGTACTTGTTTAGCTGCAATCACCCAATTACCTACAGTTTGATATGGAGATGGAATCATGGTACATTTTCTTACAAGATATTTCATACATTGTAATGTGATTTGCTGGAAAAATAGATAACTCTTTTATTCGCTGCGAAATCACCTTGACCTTGTTCAAGCAGTGGCCATCTGTTGGGAACTATTCCCTACACACATCAATGCCTTATTGAACTAAATATGACCATGAACCTCTAATTTGATCAGAAACGGCTACCAGCAACTGTAGTCTGTAAACACACATGAATAATTTTGATGTACTGAACCATCTTCCCAAAACAACAAGGCATATATACATATGATCAGTAACGCATTAGTTACGAGGATGGAGAATCAGAATTCCTGCACACTTCTTAACAAGCGATCAGCTGAGAAAAAAAATACAGTGCAGCTAATATGCTGAGTATATATACTACAAATCTTGGAATGATTACAAAGCCAAAGGCAAAGTTGCTCATACAAAAACCTGGTGAAAACTTGCACAGTAAAATTTCCAACATCATAATATTAACTTCACCGACACACTGTGTCATAGCAATAAATTTAACTTCACCGACACCTGGTGAAAACCAGCATCCATTGCCCCAGGAGAATCATCATAAGAACCTAGCTAGCTACTCATAGTCATAGCAATAAATTTAACCATCAGAGGCCTTTGGAGAATTTTCTGGTGTCTTCAGTACATTGTCCTTTGGCCCCTTGTGTGCTGCAACAACTCCACGGAACTCCTCCATGAAACTGCTATCCTTGAACTTCAGATTTCAGAGTCTTCACCCAAGAATATTATCAGGTCTAAAGTTACCAGTTGCAGATTCAGCTCCTGGAAAGTAAACTCAAGTAAGTGACAGTATGTTTTATTTCTAGAGGTTGATTTCAAAATTTCCCTGGCCAAAGGAGCAGTAAGCTCATGATTGCAAGCATTTAGGTATCTTGTTGGAATTTAAGAAATGTTGAGTTAATCAAGAAAACAAGATAACTTTTCCTTTTAAGACTTAAAAAAAATTTATGATAACACAATATCTGTTGAAACAAAACAATGCAAAATAATTTAGATTTGACCTTTTCAGATATCATACAGGTAAAGCAGGGTAATAATTCATGTTAAATCCCAACAATATATATAAACCTTTTTCTGATGGACTTCCATACAACCATTATAAAGTTAAAATCAAGATGTACAAAGAAGTTTTATAGTGGAGCAAATTCATAGAGAAGCAATTCAAATCTCATCTCATAGTTAGACCAAGTTGTTCCCTGATGGAGCCAAGAGGTAAGCTCAGGGTCCACAAAAGTTACAAACTGAAACCGATACAAACAGTGGAATCCCGACAAGTTCCCAAAAAAATAAAATAAAGAAATTGAAAGAGAGAATAATACGGAAGTTTGTACCTAGAGGACAAACTTGACGAGTCTTCAGCCATCTACTGTTGCTTCTAGCTCCTACAGAAAATAAAGAGCAATGATGTTAAAATAATTTTTATTATACTAGTATAAAAAACATGTAGAATTGAGCAACTATACCTTATTTCTACCATTGGTGCCCATGTTCATACGACAAGTTCTCATGTCATGGCCCTTTTCTCCACAAATACTACAAGTTCTTTTTCTTGATTGACTTTGATCTTGTGATACTTGTATTCCCGACTGAATCCTTGATGCTGCTCGTGGTCGGCCTTTAGTTCTTGCCTTTGTAGGATCATGAATAGTTACATCATTTAATCCCAATCCACATACTGTCGGCGCATTGGACCCCACCCGAGTGCTTGGATCCTCAGAGATAGTTTGTGCTTTGTCATTCAATCCATGTGGCTCCAGAAAACTATTTGACCACCCATTGACAACGTCATAAAGAAGAGGATCTCTGTTAACAACCTCGAGGACTTTATCAAATGTTGCACGAAGGCACCAAGATTGAAGTGGAGTAAGTTGATTGGGACGCACTGCATTGACTGCGCTAGACGAAGAGGATCCCATACTCATGATGCTATGTCTTGCATTGAGTGTCCACCTTGGCAAAATATATCTCTCAGGGATGGCTTGCATATCAAACTTTTGCTTCATGATATATAAAATTTGTGTGCAGAGTAGCCCTTCAGTCTCAAACCTTGCACATGTACACGTAAATTCACCCATAGATACATTGCATCGAACAGAATGCAAGTAACTCTTTCCGTCAATCCTCATTTGGACATTATATGTGGTCGTATCTCCTTCAATACACACTCTTTCATGCCGACAGTATAATGTATATTTGAACCGAGTCTGAAAGATAGAGAATACGTTCCTGGTATGATGTCCTCGCTCTTCCATCTGCCCAAAATATACTTCTACAAACATTTTCCTCATCATGCTCCATAGCATAGTAAAACTGAGAGTCTGTAGCTTGCCTTGTAAGAAATTGTTGAATTACTCTAGTGCACTCCTTCCCGATATTGTTCTTTCTTTTTACTCTCAAATGATCGATGCACTGTTGTGTAGTAATATTGACATTACTACTACTCGTGGCATTTAAAATCCTTGCAATCTTTGAAGGTCCAACCCCACATCCACGAAACTGATCAACTAAATTCCTACAAGATACATCCATGTGCGATCTTTTGTGTGACCGCAACAAATGGATCTTCGAAGGGGTTTTAATCAACTCATGATTATGAACATCATGAAAGGATTTGATGCCCCACACTCCATTGGAGATTCTATGAACTTTCATTCGAGCCATACAACCTTCTCTCTCATTTTTCCGTCGGTTTATGTCACGCCCCAGAACCAGAATACTGGAGAGCGGGGGAATGACTCAGCCAGCTACGTATTACGGGTAGAAGAATACCGTATAATACGATCAATGCTGTCTAACCAGACGAGGGGGTGCATACTACATGAAAGTCTTACTATGGTCACTTCACATCTATTGTCTCAATCATTCAAACAAGAAGCAAAAATAGAGAACATGTAAGATAAAGCAGTAAGGCGTCCCAAACGCTTAGTCAAAATGTTCTTGAGATCTGGCTTTACAAAACATAGCCAGATGATGTAGTAACATATACACAATTGTTATCAGCTGTAGTCTGACTTAGTTACAATTATGTAAAAGCAAGTGCAAGACTATCCGACTAACATGTCGGTGCCAAGCGGCAAAATGTAAAGTAAATAACAAAACGAGCGGTGAAGTAAGGAACCCACTCGAGTCCTCCTGCGATCATTCCCCTAGTATTGACCATCTTGGAGGTGGAAGTAAGCTGAGTCCTCGGGAACCGGCTCTAAATCTGGCCATGCAAAACCAGAGAGGTTAGACCTCTAATAGCAAGTACCACAAGGAAGCACGATATGAAGGATTAAACCAGTAAGTAATCGAATATAATAATAGATCTCTGCTTTCCACTAGGATTCACATAACATCACGACACTTCGAACCAACCTCCCAACCAAATAAGGACAAAAGTTGGCCCGTCATGTCCTGACATTCTGATCATCTCAGTTAGGCAACAGAGTAGGTACAGTACACAAACAAATCATCTTGAACGGCCAATCAACTCCTACGGCTTGCTATTGTGAGTCCCAAGTTATCCTGGAATTATGCAAATAGGGATTCCTCAGTTCTTACTATGTGCGAGCAAGGCTAGTCTATCCAGTCAATCAATTGCGCCAATCATGAATTAGACGAGTCCCAGCGGGACGCCCGTCATCAATATACAATATACAATATACAATAATAATATAAGCAGATACCGCTCCCTGCCCGTGTGGCAGGTTTACAGTATCTGTGGGAACCAGCCGGCCTGTCGGGCACTACTAGTCCCAAGAGGGCTGCCATGTAAGAACTCGGGGATCCATTCTCTCCATGCAATCATTATTTTATTTAACTTAATAGTCTCTACGTTGAGTGAAATCCCATGCCGTGGATCATGGTCATTCAAATGAGTACTTTCGTACGGGGTACGATATACGCAACTCTACAACGATACCCGTGCGGCTAGGTTGTAGGTCTTACATAGCGTAATGCAACAATCAAATCTAACCACGGAGTAATCATGCCTTGACCATAAAGTACACATGCTGCTTTGTAGAAAAATAAATAAATTGAAGTCTGCACATGCCTGTATGTCAATATTCGGGATCGACTAATCGATTACAATAGTTCATAACATGAACGTGTCTCATTCATTTAATTCAATAAGACGACTAGCCAGTCTCTTAGTTCCAACTAGGAACACATGATCAATTTTAGTCAAGATAACCATTATTATCAATGGTGACAAGGCATGAAAGTCAATTGTATTAAATGGGATCGAGTCTATAACTCTCAGGGTTAAGTTCCAGTCTCACTGGGTATCCATAAACCAATCAAGACACAGGGCACGTTCTACACAACCATATGTATCAAAAATATTAACATGCTAAGATTATCGAGTTTATAAAAAAAAAGGCGTAAGGATATAATAGGAGAATTATCATGCCACCATTAAATAAATAAATTAGAGAACAAATAGAAACACCCAGGTCAGGAAGTCACGCCAACAAGTCTATGCTAAGGCCAACAAGTCACGCAAGAATCGTACGCGTAAAAAGGGTACGCCAAGTTAAGTAGGAAGGAGTGAGCGTATAAACAGCGTGAGCGTGAAAAGTGGTTCACGTTGGCACGCACAGCGTGAGCGTGAAAAGTAACTCACGCACGCACAACGTGAGCGTGAAAAGTAACTCACGCACGCACAGCGTGAGCGTGAAAAGTAACTCACGCACGCACAGCGTGAGCGTGAAAAGAAATTCACGCACGCACGCAAAGACGTGAGCGTGACTCAGAATTCACGCTAGCACGTAAAGACGTGAGCGTAACTCAAAATTCACGCTAACACGTAAAGACGTGTGCGTGACTCAAAATTCACGCTAACACGTAAAGACGTGTGCGTGACTAAAAATTCATGCTGGCACGTAAGAACGTGAGCGTGACTAAATCTCCCGAACTCCAATCTTAGGGAGCCTTCGTTCCAAGCCAGAAATGAGGTTCCCATGGTTCAGAATGGTGTGGAATGAGAAGCTCTGCCACATGAAACTATCTATTTTCGAAAACACGCCAGGTTGGAAGATCAAAACCCATGGACAACCGAAAACACAACAACTTAGATCTGTAAGAAACGAGCCAAAGAAATCAAAAATGCTAAGTAGTAAACTCTCTTGGAATCACAAGAGGAAGACAAATGATCCATAAAAATTGGTGGAGGAGAAGCAAGATGTACTTGCCTTCTCCTGGTAGGTGGAAGAGAGTGATGAGGAAGAGTAAGAAGAAGAAGAAGTAATGGTGAAGGAGAGTTATGAGGAGAGAGAAGGGGATGGGGGCTTTAAATAGAAAAGGGGGTGGTAGGTGGGGTTCGGTTCATGTGAACCACCATGAACCCGAGAAAATCCTCCTAGGCCGAACCTAAAAGCAAGACTAAAAGCAGAGAATAACAGCAGAAAATAAAATACAGATAATTAATTAACATGAAATTAAAGGAATTTAAATACAGGATAATACATGATAAATATTAAATAAATGTATCTGAGTTGTACATGTATAAAAATACGCATTATGGGAACGGGGAGTGACATCTCTACCCACCTTAGAAAAATTTCGTCATCGAAATTTCAAATCCAAGCAGGATAGAAATATCAGAGCTAAACTAATCCAAGTACAAGCAATTCTAGTGATCAAGCAATCGTTTTTACCATATCAAAAGCAAGTACTATATATGTAAATTCATCAATCTACCATATCAAGTAGCTCTACCCATAAGGTGATAAGCATGAAGAATCAGGACAATCAAGGTATACAGAAAAAGATATACCTTGTGAGTCAAACAGGTGTGGATACCGTGATCGGATATCATCCTCACGTTCCCACGTTGACTCTCTCAAGGAGTGATGACCCCAAGCAACACGGACAAGGCTAATTGTTCGGTCCTTGAGTATCTTCTCTCTTCGGTCCAAAATAGACACAGGTTGTTCCTCGTAAGACAGGTTGGTACCAACAACCAGCTCAGAATGATCGAGGATATGGCTTGGGTCCGATACATACCTACGTAACTGAGATACATGAAACACGTCATGCACCTCTCGTAATGAAGGTGGGAGGGATAAACGATAAGCAACATCGCCTATCCGATCAAGGATAACGAATGGGCCCACGTACCGCGGACTCAATTTCCCGCGAACGCCAAATCTAATGACCCCACGAGTAGGTGAGATCCGCAAGAATACGTGGTCCCCAAATGAGAACTCTAACGGCCTACGATGCTGGTCCGCCCAATGACGATGCCGATCCTGCGCAACTCGAAGTCGCTCTCTAATTCCCTTAACCACTTCAACCGTCTGGACAATCATTTCTGGGCCTAGCATCTTCCTCTCCCCGATATCATCCCATGCAAGCGGTGACCTGCACTTCTTACCATATAGTGCTTCAAATGGCGCCATCTGGATACTGGCTTGATAACTGTTGTTGTATGAGAACTCGACTAAGTGCAGGTGACTCTCCCAAGACCCTCCAAAATCTAGAGTGCAAGCTCGCAACTTGTCTTCTAAAGTCTGAATCGTTCTTTCTGATTGCCCATCCGTTTGCGGATGGTAAGCCGTGCTAAATCTTAACTTGGTACCCAGACTATGATGTAAGCTCTTCCAAAAATATGATGTAAAGCGGATATCTCGATCCGACACAATACTGACAGGGACTCCATGTTGCCTGACTATCTGTTGCATATACAACTCTGCCAAATTTTTTGTAGATTGCCCTACTCTGAAAGGAAGAAAGTGTGCTACCTTTGTAAGTCGATCCACTATTACCCAAATAGCGTCCTTACCACTTGGTGATCTCGGTAAACTGGTCACAAAGTCCATTGTAATATGCTCCCATTTCCATTCCGGGATAGGAAGCGGTTGCAATAACCCAGCTGGCCTATGCTGTTCTGCCTTCACTTGCTGACATACCAAGCAACGGGAAACAAATCTAGCTATCTCCCTCTTCATCCCGTTCCACCAGAAATGCTGCTTGATATCTTGGTACATCTTGGTCCCTCCAGGGTGAATAGAATACTGAGAACTGTGAGCTTCTGCCATAACCTCCTGTCTGATATCTCCACTAGGCACACATAGACGTGATCCAAACCTAAATGTACCATCTTCATGAATTCTCATCTCCTTCCTGAGTCCTGACTCACATTCTGCCATAAGCTTCTGAATCCTTGGGTCCTGTGCCTGAGCTGCCTTGATTCTGTCTACCAAGTCGGATTGAACTTGCAGACTTGTTAGAACTCCTACATCACTAGGAAGTATAACTTCGATGCCCATCTCATGAAGGTCTTCTAAGATATGCCTCTGTGTTGTCAACATAAATGCGCCGCCTCTCCTGCTAAGAGCGTCTGCCACTACATTAGCCTTGCCTGGGTGATACTGAAGCTCCACGTCATAATCCTTGATCAACTCCAGCCATCTTCTCTGCCTCATGTTTAGTTCCTTCTGAATAAAGATGTACTTCAGACTATTATGGTCTGTGTACATGTCCACTCGGTCACCATATAAGTAATGCCTCCATAGCTTCAGAGCAAGCACTACTGCCGCTAACTCCAAATCATGAGTTGGGTAATTCTTCTCGTGGTCCCGAAGCTGCCTATATGCATATGCTATCACCTTTCCATGTTGCATAAGGACACATCCAAGTCCTTTACCTGACGCATCACAATATACTGTAAAACCTCCGGGTCCAACTGGCAATGTAAGAATAGGTGCTGATATCAATTTCTGCTTCAAAGTCTCAAATGATGCCTGACATTCTGCCGACCAAACGAATGGTACATCCTTCCGGGTCAAGCGGGTCATGGGTGCTGAAAGTCTCGCAAAGTCTGACACAAATCTTCTGTAATATCCTGCCAATCCCAAGAAGCTTCGCACATCTGCTACGGTCTTGAGTACTGGCCAACTTTCTACTGCTTCTATCTTCTTGGGATCTACTGCTACTCCAGCTCCTGATATGATGTGACCCAAAAATGAAATGTGATCCGACCAAAACTCACACTTGCTGAGCTTGGCATACAACTGGTTCTCTCTCAGAACCTGTAACACTCTCCTGAGGTGGTCTTCATGCTCCTCTTCACTAGCAGAGTATACGAGAATGTCGTCAAGAAACACAACGACAAACTGGTCTAAGTATGGCATAAAGATGCGATTCATCAAATCCATGAATATTGCTGGAGCATTGGTCAAACCAAACGGCATTACTAAGAATTCATAATGCCCATACTTCGACCTGAATGCTTGTAACGCCCCAATCCCAAAATACGTAGGACCAAGTACGTAGACATGCCAGCTGTATACATACGAAACACATGGACCTCGTATGTATACATAAGCTGTAAATGTAGTAATCCAAGACAACTAAATCTCATCCACAAAGATAAATAATGATATAAAGCAACTTTGAGTTTGTCATGTACACAACAGTTGGGTGGAGACAAAGTCCACTACCAACCAAATCAAATATGGAAAAATATACAAGAAAAGAATTTAGCAAGCGAGAGCAAGTGACGAATCCCAAGAGTAATCATCACGACGGAATAGAGCGCAAGTCATGGCCTTAGCTAGAGCACCTGCAAGAAATCACGAAAACACACACCTGGGGAAAAACCAGGTCCTCAGAGGGACGTAACAAGACACATAATATCATGCCGATAAACTGAATAAATAAAGCTCAATAGAAAAGTATGCATGGGTAAAGGTTCCTAACCATTCTATGTGAATTCCAATTTAGAGGACAACGTTCTACGCAGGGGCTGTCTCAAGCATGTAATAAAGAGTGGCCAACAAGTAGCGCTCATCCGAGACACTATCGACCGGGTAACACGTAGCGCTCATCCGAGACACTATCTCCCAAATGTGTAAAATAATAGTAGCCCCTACGCTAGTAGCTGTCCCCTCCCCCCAATGATACTATAAGTGCATCGTAACCACGACACACCAACACGTGTCATTTCCACAACACGGGTTTATAATAGATA
Organism: Iris pallida; assembly: GCA_029216955.1. NCBI lineage: Eukaryota > Viridiplantae > Streptophyta > Magnoliopsida > Asparagales > Iridaceae > Iris > Iris pallida. Next base: position 852,863 of record JANAVB010033417.1, read on the forward strand.
ACTGTCAAGTCTTCTAACATACATCTGTTGACAGTTATTCCTACGCATGCGCACGGGTGATCAGCCAACACGCAAGTGACCACTACATGATACTCACAACTCTCACACACAACTCGTGTACCATCGTGACAAGTCAATGAGACACACTAAATTTGACGGTAGTCCCTTAACTCTAAGCCAGTTGTATAAATATAGTAATTTGCATCTACATATAATTTAGAAAGAAACAACTTAAAAATAAACACAACATGCATGATATTGAGCAGAAAATTTAAACAGTAAAGGCAAGGTGTCTTGCCTGGTGTTACGCCTGGTGTGGTGCGATAATCCGACAAGTCATGTCTACCCCGTAGCCATGTTCGATGTGTAGAGACCCGAAGTCCATGAGAAAATAGGCACGATTTAGTCATGATCAAGAATTGATAACTGATGGATTTGTAGAAAAGGTGTTTATACCATGTTTAGAAAATATAATAGCTAAAGTAGATTTTTATTAGTAAAAATTATATTTTTGGAAATACTTTAATAATCAAAAATCGTTTTAGGCTACCTCTATGTTTGTCAACACATATTTTTATAGATAAAAACCATATTTTATTAACAATAATTTAGATAAATATTAGTAAAATCATATAGGGTTCTAAAACCATATTTTGAAAAAGGCCAAGCCAAGTATAATATTTATATATAACCTGGTAGATGTATTATACAAGTAATTTTGAAAAGATTTTTATATCTAAATACAAAATCATTTACTAATAATAATAATAATAATAATAATAATAATAATAATAATAATAATGACAGAAGTAATATATATAAAATCAGTGATTATCTTAGTATAATAATACTAATATTAATAATAATAAAAACTAATGATAATAACAAATTTTAATAATACAAAACTAATAATAATATTAATTATTAAAAAAATGATGAAATCCTAATCTATTCCACCAACTCTTTACAGAGCACGAGAGAGAGAGAGAGAAAGACGAAAGAGTGAGAGAGAATGGAAGAAAGGGTTTACCCAAAGGGATCGGGGACGGTCGCCGAGGTCGGCGACGGCAGCGGCAGAGTCGGCTCGGGAGGCGGCGCGACCATGGACGAGCGGCGGTGGCGCGCTCCGGCGCTCGGCCTGGCGGCGGAGTCGAGGTGGTCCGGCGCAGCGCTCGGCGGAGGGAGGAGGCCAGAGCGGCTGCGCGTGAAGGCGGTGGAGGATCGGCCAAGGCGGCGGTTTCGGAGAGCGGAGGTGGCTGAGGCGGACGGTCAAGGGGACGGCGAAGCCGCGCAGTGGACCGGTCCTCGTCGGAGGGTCTGCTGGGGCGCGCGAAGGGGGTTCCATCGGAGCTGGCGCTCCGGTGGTGGCGCGGCGGTGGATCTCCGGCCACGGGAGGTGGCGGCGGCTTCGGTCGCGTCTGCGGGTGCTGGGAGGCTTGAGTCGGCGGTGCGGATCTGTGGCGGCGCGGCGAGGTCCACGGGAAGGGACGGCTCAGCGGAAGGAGAAACCTCCTCGGAGCGGGGGCGACCATCCAGTCGCGGAGGCCGGGCCTCAATCAGGTCAGAGTCCCCCTTCTTCTCCTTCTTTGTTATGGGGGTGATGTGGTTGCGCCACGGTGGTGGCAGGTGGCGATGGTTATGGTGGGTGGTTTTGCGGTTTGGGGACGGCGATGGCCGGAGTCGGGTGGAGAGGGAGGCTATGGTGGTGTATTGGCCGGGAGGGAAGCGACGTGGTTGCTGCGATGATGGCTGGAGGAGTTGCGGAGAGCATGAGTTTGATTGCTAGAAGGCGAGGGTGGTGGTGATGTGGTCCAGGACCGGGGAGGCGACTTGGCGAGGCTGAGCTAGAGTTAGGCTAGGGATAGGATTGATTTGATAGGGATTGGCCATGTCGGGTGCGTCCGACACGGAGAGGGAGATACGTTGTATATGTAACAATGGAACACATAATGGATGGGACACGGACACGGTCATGGACACGATGCACTCACTTTGTGGAAATTTTGTGGAGGAATTTTGGCTTGTGCAAAAAATAATGGATGAGTACCTGCCTACTTATAGGATGTGGAAATTCCCATTTGGATAGGATTAGGAAAAGATTTAATCCCCAATAGATAATTGCTACTAATAAATTTAAATCTAAATTCAAATCTAATTCCAATTCCAAATCAAATCTAAACCCAATTAAATCTAATTTAATTCTTGGTTTAAATCAATGGAATAAATCAAAATTTCAAATATTTCACTATTTAAATAAATCCATAAATTTGAATCAAGATTTGATTCGCCACAATAATTTTGAAATATATTTTCCAAAAATACAATATAATAATTTCGAAAATAATATTATTATTTAAATGCACTAATAAATAATTAAAACAATATTTATGAAGAATATTATTTTAGTAACTGCTATAAACAAAAAAATGTTTTCATAAATAAAATCATCAACTTGAAAATTTCAGTATGATAACTAAAAATATTTATTATATATATTATTTTGAAAATAGAAAAAAAGTTTTTCTAAATTATGTACGCTCGCACATAATTGCATTCGTCGAACAAATTCAAAAAAAAGGAAATAAAATTTCGTGCGCGACGTATAATACGACTATGCGACGTATATTACAAAATTTTAATTGAGTACTAAATTTAGTAAAATAATAAAAAAATAGTAGAAATTTTAGGGGTTTTACAATGCTGTCTTGGGAATATCTTCCTTCCGAACCCTCACTTGATGATACCCTGAACGAAGAACTATCTTGGAGAAAACTCTAGCTCTGCTCAACTGATCAAATAAGTCGTCGATCCTGGATAATGGGTACTTGTTCTTCACTGTTGCCGCGTTAAGCTTCCTGTAGTCAATGCACAATCTGGATGACCCATCCTTCTTCCCCACAAGTACCACTGGTGCTGCCCATGGTGACACGCTAGCTTGGATGAACTTCTTCTCCTTCAGTTCCTCTATGTGCTGATATACCTTGGCCTGCTCCGAATCCGCCATTCTGTAAACTCGATCTGATATCGGTTTAGTTCCAGGTGCCAATTCTATACTGAATTCAATATCCCTAACCGGTGGTAGACCTGGAAGTTCTTCAGGAAATACGTCTAGAAACTCTTCAACTACCTTCGGAATCTGAACTTCTTCCATTGCCGTTATTACTCCCTGCTCTTGTTGAGTTGCCTCTGATCTGACTAAGGTGAATCTCTTCATGCCTGGAATATCAAAAGATACACTCCCTCTACGACAATCTATTGTCGCATGACTGTCTTTCAGCCAGTCCATGCCTAAGATAACGTCGAAATTTCCAACAGAAAATTATATCGACCGGGCGGGTAAGGAATGCCCGCAAACTACAACGCTACATGCTAAAATAACTCTACTAACTCCTACGAGTCCATTACCAGTGAGTATATTTAACCTCCCTGGCAATGCCTCGAACTCCATTCCTAGTCGTGTCACAAATTGTGCAGATATAAATGAATGGGATGCTCCCGAATCAAACAATGCTACTGCGGGATATGAGGCGACGAGAATGTTACCTGCCACAACATCTCCCGATGCCAATACCTCTTCCAAGGACAGAGTGAATGCTTGCCCTCGACCTCCTTGCTGGTTCCCATGCTGCGGCCTAGCCTGGTGTTGTTGCTGGCCCCTTCCTTGATGATGCTGGGGTGGTCTATGCTGGTGTTGCTGCATCGGCGGCCCCTGCTGCCGAAACATCTGAGCCTGCGGCATTAACGGACGTTGTGCCAACGGCCTTACTGCCATCGCTGGTCCTCGATACTGGCCTGCCCCTGGTGCTGGCAGAGCAGGAAACTGTTGCCCTGGTCCTCCTGACCTCGAATTCATGGGACATGTGGTAACCCGATGGTCTGGATTTCCACATATCAGACACAGTCCATTGAATGTCCGACGCACATCTCTAGTGTGTCCTGCCTTCTCGCAATAAGTGCAGTCTGCCGGGGGTTGCTGGTTCTTCCTCTGTTGCTGTTGCTGTTGCCTGGGTGGTGGTGCTGGTCCTCGTATCGCCAAATCGTGGATACGAATGCCAGTGGATGGTGCTGTTGTTTGGGGCGCTGCTCTCCCTCTTCCTTCAATCTGACTGGGATCTCTTCTGTCCCCCAGTCCTTGTCGCAAGCCTCTGAATGGTTATCTCATGCCTTCGAGTTGCCGTCAATACTTCATCAAAAGTTTGGTAATTGTGCCCCTCTATCAATTGCAAGAGTTCAAGATGAAACCCTTGCTGAAACCTCATGGCCCTCTGGCTCTCTGTTGCTACCATCTCTGGGACGAATCTACTCAATCTACAGAACTCCGCTGCATAAGCATCTACAGTCTTGCCTGCCTGCCTGAGGTTGATAAACTTGTGTTGTAGCTCAAACCGTGCCACAACCCCATAGTACTTGGTCTTGAATCTTGTAGTGAAATCGTCCCAAGCCACGGGACGTCTGATGCGCACTTCCTCTGATTCCCACCAATCACGTGCGAGATCCTGAAGTAACAACTTCACTAGATCCACACGTTCTTCTGTCGATACCTTAGCTGCTGTCAGAATAGCCTCAATATCCTTAAGCCATGCATCTGCTGAGATGGCATCCTCCGTGCCCTCGAAACGGCGGGGGTTGTACTTGCAAAACCTGGCTGATGCTCCTGAATCAGTCCTCTTTCCAAAGCCGTCTGCAATCCTTGGTCGAGCAACACATTCTGCTCTTGTAGCTGAGTGTGCATGCGCTGCTGGGCCAACATCTGATGTTGCTGAGTAGCCATCATTCCTCTCATGATTTCCAGAAGGGCTGGTGTGTCCACTTCCACAGGGGTAGGTGGAACTATGGGTGGTGTTGGAACTTCCGGATACTGCGGTTCAGCTGCTGGTTCTACTATCACTTCTTCTTGGATAGTCTCCTGAGGTGAGACTGGCCCTTGTTGCTGACCAACCTGGTCATGTTGCCCATGTTGCCCTTGTTGTTGCTGTCCAGCTCTGACCGATGCGGACGAAGTGTCCCTAAGAAACGGGATAAGAGAACAATCAAACAACCGGACATGAAGGATCAATGAAGTCAAAGGATACCGGAATGTCAAGCAAGGGTTGAGAACAACGAATCATGAGATCAAGGGGGGGGACACGTGTGATTGAGACATCCTATAAATCAAAACACCCCACAAGTCTGAAATCAGACCTGCATGGGCCACCACTAAAACCTTGTCACGCCCCAGAACCAGAATACTGGAGAGCGGGGGAATGACTCAGCCAGCTACGTATTACGGGTAGAAGAATACCGTATAATACGATCAATGCTGTCTAACCAGACGAGGGGGTGCATACTACATGAAAGTCTTACTATGGTCACTTCACATCTATTGTCTCAATCATTCAAACAAGAAGCAAAAATAGAGAACATGTAAGATAAAGCAGTAAGGCGTCCCAAACGCTTAGTCAAAATGTTCTTGAGATCTGGCTTTACAAAACATAGCCAGATGATGTAGTAACATATACACAATTGTTATCAGCTGCAGTCTGACTTAGTTACAATTATGTAAAAGCAAGTGCAAGACTATCCGACTAACATGTCGGTGCCAAGCGACAAAATGTAAAGTAAATAACAAAACGAGCGGTGAAGTAAGGAACCCACTCGAGTCCTCCTGCGATCATTCCCCTAGTATTGACCATCTTGGAGGTGGAAGTAAGCTGAGTCCTCGGGAACCGGCTCTAAATCTGGCCATGCAAAACCAGATAGGTTAGACCTCTAATAGCAAGTACCACAAGGAAGCACGATATGAAGGATTAAACCAGTAAGTAATCGAATATAATAATAGATCTCTGCTTTCCACTAGGATTCACATAACATCACGACACTTCGAACCAACCTCCCAACCAAACAAAGACAAAAGTTGGCCCGTCATGTCCTGACATTCTGATCATCTCAGTTAGGCAACAGAGTAGGTACAGTACACAAACAAATCATCTTGAACGGCCAATCAACTCCTACGGCTTGCTATTGTGAGTTCCAAGTTATCCTGGAATTATGCAAATAGGGATTCCTCAGTTCTTACTATGTGCGAGCAAGGCTAGTCTATCCAGTCAATCAATTGCGCCAATCATGAATTAGACGAGTCCCAGCGGGACGCCCGTCATCAATATACAATATACAATAATAATATAAGCAGATACCGCTCCCTGCCCGTGTGGCAGGTTTACAGTATTTGTGGGAACCAGCCGGCCTGTCAGGCACTACTAGTCCCAAGAGGGCTGCCATGTAAGAACTCGGGGATCCATTCTCTCCATGCAATCATTATTTTATTTAACTTAATAGTCTCTACGTTGAGTGAAATCCCATACCGTGGATCATGGTCATTCAAATGAGTACTTTCGTACGGGGTACGATATGCGCAACTCTACAACGATACCCGTGCGGTTAGGTTGTAGGTCTTACATAGCGTAATACAACAATCAAATCTAACCACGGAGTAATCATGCCTTGACCATAAAGTACACATGCTGCTTTGTAGAAAAATAAATAAATTGAAGCCTGCACATGCCTGTATGTCAATATTCGGGATCGGCTAATCGATTACAATAGTTCATAACATGAACGTGTCTCATTCATTTAATTCAATAAGACGACTAGCCAGTCTCTTAGTTCCAACTAGGAATGCATGATCAATTTTAGTCAAGATAACCATTATTATCAATGGTGACAAGGCATGAAAGTCAATTGTATTAAATGGGGTCGAGTCTATAACTCTCAGGGTTAAGTTCCAGTCTCACTGGGTATCCATAAACCAATCAAGACACAGGGCACGTTCTACACAACCATATGTATCAAAAATATTAACATGCTAAGTTTATCGAGTTTATAAAAAAAAAGCGTAAGGATATAATAGGAGAATTATCATGCCACCATTAAATAAATAAATTAGAGAACAAATAGAAACACCCAGGTCAGGAAGTCACGCCAACAAGTCTATGCTAAGGCCAACAAGTCACGCAAGAATCGTACGCGTAAAAAGGGTACGCCAAGTTAAGTAGGAAGGAGTGAGCGTATAAACAACGTGAGCGTGAAAAGTGGTTCACGTTGGCACGCACAGCGTGAGCGTGAAAAGTAACTCACGCACGCACAGCGTGAGCGTGGAAAGAAATTCACGCACGCACAGCGTGAGCGTGAAAAGTAACTCACGCACGCACAACGTGAGCGTGAAAAGTAACTCACGCACGCACAGCGTGAGCGTGAAAAGAAATTCACGCACGCACGCAAAGACGTGAGCGTGACTCAGAATTCACGCTAGCACGTAAAGACGTGAGCGTAACTCAAAATTCATGCTAACACGTAAAGACGCGTACGTGACTCAAAATTCACGCTAACACGTAAAGACGTGTGCGTGACTCAAAATTCACGCTAACACGTAAAGACGTGTGCGTGACTAAAAATTCACGCTGGCACGTAAGAACGTGAGCGTGACTAAATCTCCCGAACTCCAATCTTAGGGAGCCTTCATTCCAAGCCAGAAATGAGGTTCCCATGGTTCAGAATGGTGTGGAATGAGAAGCTCTGCCACATGAAACTATCTATTTTCGAAAACACGCCAGATTGGGAGATCAAAACCCATGGACAACCGAAAACACAACAACTTAGATCTGTAAGAAACGAGCCAAAGAAATCAAAAATGCTAAGTAGTAAACTCTCTTGGAATCACAAGAGGAAGACAAATGATCCATAAAAATGGGTGGAGGAGAAGCAAGATGTACTTGCCTTCTCCTGGTAGGTGGAAGAGAGTGATGAGGAAGAAGAAGAAGTAATGGTGAAGGAGAGTTATGAGGAGAGAGAAGGGGATGGGGGCTTTAAATAGAAAAGGGGGTGGTAGGTGGGGTTCGGTTCATGTGAACCACCATGAACCCGAGAAAACCCTCCTAGGCCGAACCTAAAAGCAAGACTAAAAGCAGAGAATAACAGCAGGAAATAAAATGCAGATAATTAATTAACATGAAATTAAAGAAATTTAAATACAGGATAATACATGATAAATATTAAATAAATGTATATGAGTTGTACATGTATAAAAATACGCATTCTGGGAACGGGGAGTGACAGTTTACTTCTCTCCCTACCTCTCTCTTATCAGTTAAGCTTTTGAACCCTTCTTTGTTGCAAACATAAAGCCTCCTCGTGATATTACCATCTTTTCCCTTTGCAGTGGATGACCTTCGAATAGAAAAACCTTCCCTTTCTGCGTATACATTGTAAAAGTCCCACGCCTCTTCTGCTGTAGGAAATTGCATTCCAACATGTGGTATTCCCTTTTCAATTTCAAAAACACTATGACTATCCACTCCATCTACGTTAGTTGCACTATCTTGTTCTTCATTCTCATTTGGTATCGCGTGATCATGCATAAATGGTTCGCTCTCTTCCATCTTCTAAAATAGAAACATAAAAAAATCAATGTGAAACAAAAAAAATATGATGTACAAAATGTTAAACAAAAAAAATGTTCTTCATGGATGGCTTCAGCACAGAGTTACTCATAGTTAAGGATCTCAAACATCCACTAAATTTTTGAGGATCTGAAATTAAGTAAATGCATATCAATTTCCTTTTCAACAAACCCTAAAAAATTAAAGAGGATCTGAAATTAACTAAATTTTTGAGGATCTCAAACATCAAACCCTAAAAAATTAAATTACGTAAATGCATATCAATTTCCTTTTCAACATCAAACCCTAAAAAATTAAATTTTTGAGGATCTGAAATGTAGGGCTTACCGATCTTGCCTCGACGGTCTGAGAGGAGGCTGTGCGGTTGACCTTGTTCCTCCGGCGAGCGAGGGAGGCGGCGCGAGCGCAGTTGGGTCGGGGGTTTCTCTTTCGTGGGGATGGAGAATTGAGGGAAAGCTCTGATCGCAGCTTTCCTTTTTTTTTTTGTTATTTTGGTCAGAGGAGATGGCGGCGCGAGCGCAGTTGGGTCGGGGGTTTCTCTTTCGTGGGGATGGAGAATTGAGGGAAAGCTCTTATCGCAGCTTTCCTTTGTTTTTTTTGTTATTTTGGTCAGAAGAGATGGCGCCTTCTCCATTTTTTTTTTCGTCTGATCTGATCTCATCCAACGGCAGAGAGCGCTCGACCGCAGGAAACAAGCCTGAGGCCGACCTCAGGCCCATTTTCCCGATATATATATATATATATATATATATATATATATATATATATATATATATATATATATATATATATAGTATTTGCGGTGCGCTCGTTTCAAGTTTGAATTCTCGAATGTATTGCCACTCTCTCTCTCATATATTGCAACTCTTCCTTTTTTTTCACTGAAAATCTCATTAGTACGAGATATTATTGGTTTTGCGGCATCGCGTTTGAATATGGATTTGAAGATTTTATTTATGGGTAATGAGGTTTGTAAATCAACTCTTTTTAAAAAAAATATAGTTTTGAGAAAGGAAAATGCTAAGTTTACTACTAAATTCTTACAACCTTCTTAGAGCATCTCCAACCCTATTGTGAGTTTGAAAAAAATGGTTGCCACATAGGAATGACAACCATTTTTTCCAAAAGTACTTCTCCAATGCAAATGTGAAATAAAGTGTGGAGTTGACATGGCAATGACATGGCAATGACATGGCAAAGACAATGTGAAGTTGGTTGTCTAGATCTAGACAATGCACTTCACAATGTCTTTATGTCCACATCATCATTTGTGAATAAAAATATTTATAAAAAAGAAGTAGAAGAGTAAAAGTTGTCTAGGAAGTTGTAAAAAATTATTTGTATTGTCTTCTCAATACTTTTGCATTGGAGATGACTTTTTAAACCCATTGTCATTTGTGAATATAACCTTGCCACCTATACAAGACATTGTCTTGTCCCTCATGCCACATAGGATTCACAACACAAAACAAGACAATAGGGTTGGAGATGCTCTTACAACTACTCTCTCCCACCCCTTATACATGGGTCCCACCGGGTCCCACACCACTCTCACCCCCCTGCTACATGGGCTCCACCCGGCCCCACAATTTCTTCCCCTCCTCCAATCGAAGTCCGACACGTGTCCGGTTGTAGTGGGGTTGTAAAATTTGGTTGTAGGCATAGCAAAGCTCTTTGAGAAAACATGTAGGTCAGTCTCACTCCTTAACAGCGCAACATTCAGCCCGTAAATGCTGTTCCTGTATAGCCCATTGTATTTTGTTATTGCATCTAAATATGAGACCAAACTCTCTCTGGCCCATCCTACCAAGCAAGGGCTACGGGCCGACAATGGCCCGAAAATTAGATAGGCCCGTGTTTGGAATTTCTTCTGCTTCTTGAAAAGCAGACGCATATACTTTCAAAATTTTGTCCACTCACTTTTATATTTTGTTTGGAAACTGTGTTGTTACCTAACAATTTTGGAACTTTTCTTTTCTCAACTCAAACGATAAAAAAAAATGGTTTTGGTACACATTTTTGTTGTTGAAGTGTTCTTCTCTTCGGCTTGACAAATGTTAAAGGGAGATTTGAATCCGCGCTTTCCGTGTCGGGACTTCCGTTGCTACCACTAGATCATAATCCACAGATGTTTTGGTACATATTATATGACCGATTCATAAATTTATGGGCAGTAGCAGATAATACGTTCGGAATTAGGACTGCTTTTGCAAGTTAATTATTTGGATTTCCTAGTCTATGAATCCAAATTGGTGATCTCCAAATTTATCATCATCAAATTTGTGTCACATAAAAGTTACCAAACTAGCAATACATTAATGTGAGCACCATTAGTAGACACTCGTCAGGCTGCTGCTTTTTTTTTTTTGCCCTTTCTGTTCATAATTATGCCCGAGTTGCAAAAAATTGTAAAATATTGTATTTAAAAAAAAATATGCAGCAAAACATTTGTGATTTTTTCGGTTCTATCTGTTCGAGTTCTGAACCACGACGAAAATGAATTATTCTCTCCATTTATAACCAATATAGATAAACATGAACGCCCAAATTTTTCAACATGTTCATAGGATAATAGGAAATAAGACTTTCTACCAACAATAAAAAGCTCCAATGTCCAAGTCCATATTATTAGTGACAAGTTTGAAATCCTGCCTACCTCTCATTCATGTGTCAAGACATGAGGTGGGCCAGGCTGGGCCGGCCCGGATCCATTGTTGACCGAGTTTGATCGGACTTAGTCCGGATAGAGGAGCGGGCCGGGCCGAGCCGATCCGGAATTACAATATTCGAATCCAGTCTGGACCCATACTCGGATAGGTTCGGGCCGAGTCGGGTCCGGGTTAGCCCGCGGGCTGACCAACTTTAAAAAAATATGAAAATTTTTGAGTTGCACCTAGGGCTGTAAAACGATTCAAACAGTTTGTGTTCGGCTCGCGTTCGGCTCGGGCCAAACTCGGTTCGAAGCTCGTTCGTGGGCAGGTCGATATCGAGTTCGATCCATTTTTTTTTGTTCGAAGTGGTGTTCGAACCGAGTTCGACCATAGGTTGTTCGACTCGGTCTCGTTCGCGAACTGGCTCGAACTCGACTCGGTTTCTAATATTATGGCTTTTTCTAATATATGCTATATATTTCTATGGATGTTGATAAATTTTGTCTTAGAAAATTTACTCTTTTTTTTGTTATTTATATGATGGTAAATTTGTGATGTAAAAAGCATAATTAATTCAACAAAAAAAATCTTTAAGACTTGAGAGTAACCGTACAACAACTTTAATGTGGCTTTTGTTCGGTCTTGGCTCGGGCTCGGCTCGGGCTCGTCCGAGCTCGAGAACTAAATCGAGTCGAGCTCGATCGTTTCGAGCCTATAATCAAACCGAGTTCAAACACCATTTTTGAGCTCGATCTTGAGCTCGGCTCGAATAAAGCTCGTTCGATACTTTAGTCGAACCGAGTTCGAACACAGTTTGTTCGAGCTCGTTCGTTCGATTTTCAGCCCTAGTTGCACCCCACATTATTTAACCATATTTAAGGTGCACCCTACTGCTTTACCATAATGTATAATACCCCCCACTTTCGTCAAAAAGTAACGGTCAACTCCGTTGACTGTTAATTTTTGACCGAAATACCCCTAACAAATCACCATTATTACTAGTTCCCCATCGCCAGCTTGGAAAAAGGGAAGGGGTATTTCGGTCAAAACTTAACGGTCAACGGAGTTGACTGTCAGTTTTTGACGGAAGTGGAGGGTATTATACATTGTGGTAAAACTGCGGGGTGCACCTTGAATATGGTTAAACAATGTGGGGTGCAACTCAAAATTTCTCAAAAAATATTGGCTCTTTTTTGAAATTTATACTATATTTGTTTATACTTTTAACACTAACCAATTTGGAACTATTGGTTGGCACAATAGTTGATTGTTATTTGTTTGGGAGGTCCCCATGGGTTCATGAGCCCCCCTTCTCCAAAGATTTTGAATTTTTTCAAAATAAAACTCGTGTCGGGCCGGACTGGGCCGCGGGCTAGAAAAAAGTAAACCCAGTCCGGACCCAGTTACGAGTACGGGTTGGCCCAGGCCGGACTGACGGGTCATTTCCTATGGACCCAGTTCGAACCCGAATTTTTTATGGGCTGGGTCGGATTGGGCCGTTCACCGTTCCGGATCGACTCAGAACGGGTTTGACTGTATCGATTCAGGACTGGATTTCGGATTGCCCGGCCCAATACACACCTTGATTCCAGGGCCGGTCTTGAGCTCATGGGGGTCCAGGCCGAACTTTCAAAAGAAGGCCCCCATACATAATGTAAAAGATATTAAAAAAAACTTCAAAAAAAAAAAAAAAAACTACTGGGCCCTTGGTTCATGAGCCCCCCTTCTCCAAAGATTTTGAATTTTTTCAAAATAAAACTCGTGTCGCGTCAGACTGGGTCGCATGCTAGAAAAAAGTAAACCCAGTCCAGACCCAGTTACAAGTACGGGTCGGGCCAGGCTGGGCTGACGGGTCATTTTCTATGGACCCAATTCGAACTCGAATTTTTTATGGGCCGGATCAGACTGGACCGTTCACTGTTCCGAATCAACTCTGACCAAATTTTTTTTTTTTTGAAATTGACTCTGACCAAATTTGACCGCATCAATTCAGGACTGAATTTCGGACTGCCCGGTCCAATGCACACCTTGATGTTGATTCATGTGTAACATGAGAACCACCCACATCCAGATCCAGAACTTGACCCAGAATGAATGACAATTGCCCACATATCCTTTCATCTGACCTTTTTGTTTTCCCACCACACTCACAAATATCAACAACGTTGCTTCTCGAGCCACGTTGCTTCTCGAACCAGGAGAGAAGGATTGTTCAGCATTGGTCTATTATTTTTTTAAAAAAATAAATAAATAATTTTATAAAAAATTAGTGTAGCAAGTCTAGACTATTTAGATTAATCCAGTGGTCCGGATAGGTTTCCGGACCTCCGGTCCGCGAACAGTGAAATCGAACCGCCCGGGCGACGTAACACCGGGCGAATAAAAAACAAAGGCGGATGGATAGGTGTCACTGTTTCTTGGATTCTTCTCGAGTCATGTGCTGCTGCTGTTGAAAAAAAGGACCATACCCCTCCAAATTTTAATGAAACATTTTGACTTTTTGGAGAAAAAAAAAATGAAAAAAAAGAAGGAAAGATGACCCGGTTCAGCTTTTTGAGAGGTCTTGAGCACCCCCCCTTTCCCTTTTCCTCATGTTGTTGATATTTGATACCAACACAAATCCCTCCCCCCCAAAAAAAGAAAAAAAAAATTCCTTCCCGTTCCATTTCATCGAAGGTTTGTTTGCTTCTGATGATTATATATATACATATGCTCCTTTGTTCATTTCTTTCTTAATCTCACAATTTGTTGCTGCTGCAGATTTGGCTTGGATTTATGGTCTGAACCCTAATATTTCCTCTTCTGGGTATGAATATTTTCCTTCCTTTTAGCAATCAACCCTTTGTATTTAGTTCAGTAAATCTTAACAGTAGGTTTTGTCTCTTTTTCTTGTAGTTGCAGCTCTGAGTTTGTTTCAAGTCTCTAGAATCTTTATTTCTCGTCGAGTTATAGTTCTCTGTCCCTGTCCGTGTCTGTGTCCGTGTCCGTGTGTCCATGGACTCTTACCAGCCCTTTTCCCCGTCCTTCAAATCCTCCCTCATGGCCACCGGCGTTAAGCCCGCACCACCCCCCGCCGCCGCCGCCGCCGCCCCCGCCCCCGACGGATTCGTCGGGTTCCTCGACGTGTTCATACACGAGGCCCGCGACATCCACAACATCTGCATCTACCACAAGCAGGACGTCTACGCCAAGCTGTACCTCACCACCGACCGCGAGTCCGCCGCGTCCACCCAGATCATCAACGGCGGGGGCAGGAACCCCGTCTTCAACCAGACCCTCCGCTTCCGCGTCCGGACGCTCGAGGACGGCTCCTCCCTCAAGTGCGAGGTCTGGATGCTCAGCAGGGTCAGGAACTACCTCGAGGACCAGCTCCTCGGCCTCGCCCTCGTCCCGCTGTCGGACGTCCTCATGGCCGACGGCGGCAAGCTGGAGGGGGAGTTCTCCCTCTCCTCCACCGACCTCTTCCACTCCCCCGCCGGCTTCGTCAAGCTGTCCATCGCGTACTCCGGTCCCTCCCCGGACGTCCTGGCCGTCGCCGCGCCTCCCCCGAAACCGTCAGTAGACGAGCCCGCCGCTCGCGAGTATGACAAGGTCGAGTTCCCCGACTTGAATGTCGTGGACGAGAACAAGATGATGGTCTCGGAGTACTTTGGGATCCAGTGCGCCGATCCGGATACCCAGAATGCCGAGGGCTTGCTAGCTCCGGAGGAGGAGGACTGCCCTGGCAAGGAAGAGGCAGGTGTGCGTGTTGTGGAGAGCTTTGCGACCGTGACTAGTCCTCCTGATACCGTCAAAGACTTGAAGAAGGATACTCCTGTAAGCAGCACATCGGAAACCGGTTCATCGCCACCACCGAAGGATAAAAGTAAAGAGGAGGAAACTGATTCTTCTTCTGTTGCTACAACTGACAATGCATTTCCAGCACCTATTATCAACATAAACATCGAGCCGGAGAATTCTGTTGTGCAGCAGGATATAGTGGACATGTACATGAAAAGCATGCAGCAGTTCACTGACTCGTTGGCGAAAATGAAGCTTCCGATGGATATCGAGAACAACAGCAGCAGCAGCAACGCCCTCCCCACCAGCAGCAGTAGCAGCAATGTCAGTACCGCAAATGGTGATTCTGGAGCTGACCAACAACCGCAGAAGACTGCTTCGAGGGTTTTCTATGGCAGCAGAGCCTTCTTCTGAAGGAATACAGGTGACTATGGATAGTGATTAGTCACTACTGGAAGGCATTACTATAGAGGGACTATGGATTGTAAGTTACTACTGAGTATGCATCTTCTTGTTTGCTGGCTAGGTTTATAGGAAAGCAATGACTTGTAGCTCACTGGCACTCTTATCTTAATGTAACCACATGTATCAGAACTCTGTTTGTTAGTTATTCTGAATGGAGTTGTTAGTTATTAGCATTTCGTATTTCTCTATTGTTCCTATGCTTGAAACTTAATGCTCATATATGGTCTGAAACTTCTTTTTCTATTTTATATTCTCAAACTAAATGTTCGCATGCATTGAAACTAAATGCAGATGTCAAATGACAAGTGTGTTATCAGCTTTTCTTTTTCTTTTTTATATTCTCATTGCAAATGTTCTATTTTGAGCGACAGTCACCATTCGATGAGATAGTTTAAAACCTGAATTCTTTTGCCAAGAGAGATAGTGAACTTACTAAGGGTTTATAAAGAATCTTTCTTTTCAAAGTTCTGTTACAATTTTTCCCTACCAGCTTTCTTATATTACGATTCCAGGCTTTTATGTGCACTTCTTCATTTGTGATTCCAGTCACTTGACTATTTACAGAATAATCTTTAGCAGTAACTCGACCTGATGATTTGTACTTTTGGATGGAGTTTCCTTCTTTATAGGATTTGGATAGTTTCAGGTATGTAAAAGAAACCCAACCATTCACTACACCTTTTTTCTTAAGATTATCAACCAATATCATTCTCTACTTTAGTCGAACTTATGATTTATCTGTTCAATATATAGTGCAGAAGATCTTATTGGCACTATTCTATTTTGCACGGATATGAATAAGGACACGATATTGATACAAGATACATTTTCATATAGGTACAAGGTAGTCACTCAAGTTACACGAAAGTCAACATTGGCGCACTATTACAGTATAATATGCTAATACTGATATTAAACAGATCCATATTTCAGAATCTAAGGTGGACAAAGGCAGTCTCTAGCCTCGTTCGAACAACATGATTTTGGTTTTTGATTGCTTTACTGCCAGGAATTCCTGCTTCACAACTAGAATAAATGTATTTAAGGAAATAAACAAAGTAGTTACATGTTATGTAAGAACATGTCCATGAGTAGACGTGTCACGAATGTGTTGAGGTTCTTATAGAACTGACCTGATAGCTTAAGAGACCTTATTAAGATTATTTCATCATTGTGTTTTAGATTGTACATGATATAGAACTCTTACCGCCAGTAAACAAAATAAGGGTGTTGTCCTCTAGTGAATTATAACCGCTAATTGAGCTAGGAACAATTTCCATTTTACCATAACTAGAAGCTAATAATCATAAGCATGTAAAGGTAGTAGTACTTCTGATACAGATAAATCTGCTGTCGAGATTGCATATGCCATTCATGTCTTGGTAGATACTTCTGATACTTGATATGAAGATCTTGTTGTTGACAGGGGTTATTGCTTTAGTGTAACATGTGATCTTCAGTGTAGGTTTACGTTTGTTGGTTTGAGTCCTGTAGCAGTTCTTGTATTCCTGACTTTGTTGTAGGTTATCTTTTAACAGCATATCCTAATTAAATAGGATCAGTTGTCTACCTTTCAGGTTTATATCAGAGGCATCTGAAGTAACATAGATGATGAATTACATAGATAAGGTATAATGTATTTTTATTTCATAATTCACTAATTTTTCTAATTGACACTTTTCCATCATGATGATATTTTACTTCACATACATAGTAATTTCTGTGTTTTTTTTTCCTCATTACTCCATCCAAATGTTGATGCCTTTCACTTAATTCCGTGAGCTGAGAATATATACTCTAGATTGCCGAAGTTTACTTCACATACATAGTAATATCTTTATGTTGCCCCTCACTACATCCAAATGTTGATGCCTTTCACTTAATGCCTTGAGCTGAGAATATATACTCTAGAGTGCCAAACAATTTAGACATGGGAAATTTATATTCCCACTTTGGTGTAACACATGGCATTCCCAGGCATATACAAATCATGAACAAGATTCCAACAATTTAGACATGCCTTTTTTCCCACCTTAAACATGTCTGAATATGTGTGTGCACAACCTTAAACATCTTTGGGGGGGGGGGGGGGGGGGGTTATGTACCTGCTTTTTTTGAAGAATCATCAACTTTTTTTTTTTGGCCATGAATGTGTCTGGTTCTGTATATCATTTAAGCTTAATGTATATGTTTGGATTGTTCTTATGATAGTTTGAAGACCATGTTCTATATTTTGGACTGCTCGTCTCTTGCATTGAGAAAGAAACCTCAAATTCAAAAGTCACTATGTTGCCTCAAGTCTCGACAATCTTGTTGCAAGACCAGAATCTGAATCATCAACTTTAGTCTTGCAGCTTTCCTTACATTATGCAATTCCATTATTTGTCATCTATATCTATCATCTTGTCAATCACAATTCACACATATAAGACACTAATTGCAGGCCTAGTTGAGAACAAGGGTTTTCAAAAAATATGGTCACCTTATACCTTTTGTAGATAACCTCATCTTCATACAGTTCCTGCATCATTCTAAGTAGAAAGAATTGTTTGAATGTAGTTCGCTCTTCTTTTAGCTTATATATGATCACCATAAATTTAAGTTGTTGTCTAGGAAGTAAGTACGGATATTTTGAAATTGGTGACATGTCGTATTATGTCTATGTTGGATACGTATCATATCAGATATGGATACGAGCGTGGAAACAGTCCCTTGAGGAGTATTTCTACAACATAGGTCGATATATGTGGGTGGTATACTCATTAAGAGTAACGGTTACAGACTAACACAGTTATGCAATTCTGTACAGAACCCTAATCTTTCTCCCATGAGTATTTGGCAACAAAGCTCTTCTGTACAGAATTACGCATAAGAATATCAGTTTTACTAATAATGTCAATTTTCTTTTCAATTAAGATCACTTTTGTTTAATGGTCATTGGGAAGAGGGGTTTTGTAAGCTAGCCTGTTCATCTGGAACATGTTTTTGTCGCTAAAAAAGTTCAAACCCGCGAAACAAGGAACCGACAGCGAGATGTTATTATATTTATCAGATGAGATAAGGTATACAAAGAAGATGCACTTTCGGCATAGCACTTTCGGATTGCATTATCAATGTAATTGCATTTGCTGCTTTAATTACTGTGCTGATCTTGTTCATGTCAACACATGGCTAAGTACTATCAGAAGGTACTAGTTGATATGTATCTTTTGCTACTAGTAGTTGTTATAATATGTATGAACTCGGTTGTTATGCTAAGACTAAGAGTTCTGGGTCCATATTGGCATTCGTTTCTGATGAATTCTTGCAATAGAAGAAGAAGAAATGGTCAGTGGCCATATTTTACAAGGTTTGTCAAGTTCCTGGCAATGAATATGAATAATGTTACATGCTGTGTGCTAATTATTATATAGAGTTGCCATCCGACAAATTGTTACAATGTACTTGTTTCGGAATGGATGATGCGTCGGTGTCGAACTTTCTATAAAGCAAAAGGAGGACAGACAGACTGACTGAGAAATATAAGCTTTACTCAAAGTTGGTCATGGTTCTCATAACTGACAAAGTAGCAGCAGCCTATGGATCCTGACCTCCTCATGCAGCAGTATCACTTTCTAACAGAGATCCGTGATACACAGGTGCGTGCATAGCATACTCCAGTTTAATTGACAGCAATTTGGGGGCAAGTTGAGCTTCGTGTTGTTTCGCCTAGTTTAAGCCGACCATTTTGGACACGGGGATTTATTA
The DNA here is from genome assembly GCA_029216955.1 of Iris pallida. Classification (NCBI taxonomy): domain Eukaryota; kingdom Viridiplantae; phylum Streptophyta; class Magnoliopsida; order Asparagales; family Iridaceae; genus Iris; species Iris pallida. Next base: position 871,941 of record JANAVB010033417.1, read on the forward strand.
GGAAATTACTGAGGGCAGGACACAAAATGATTGATACCCAAAAATAAATCTTAAACAAATTGTTAGAGGCGATCACTTTTCCCATTTAAATAATTTGTTTTGCGCTTCCAAATGTACCCTTTTAAAGGCAAAGAATCAAAATTCATCGACGATGAGCAGCAACTGTGTACACCATTATCTCACCCAAAATTTCAAAACTTTTATATTTGGAGATTTCAAGAAATGGCCTATATAATTAACATTCTAACATTATTGATAGCGCTTGTTAGCAATCACCAATAAAACTCGTATTATATGCGAATTTTTTCGTATCTTTCACAAACGTATAATATTTGTGTATTTTTGACAGATCCAAATCAGTACGTAAATTTTAAGCATGCGAAATTTTAAACGTGTTCTGTATAAATTATTAAAAAATTTGGTACAAGAAACGTGTCGGGAACCTGTTTAATTAACCAAATTTGACAATATATTTAAGAATGTGAAGTTTCTAATCTCAATATTTTTATTTTTCAAATATTTGACCGAATTTTTGCACGCATTTTATTTGCACTGAGCCGATTTATACTCGTACTTTTGTCGTCTCAAATTTTTTTTCGTTTGCCGAATTGCTAACAAGGAGCGGGATAGCCAAGCATATGGTATGGGTATGAAGGAGACCTCAAAGATCTGTTGCTTCCGGTCCTACCTCCGTTTCTCTCGAGCATTTTCTACAATTTTCTCCTTCGCTAATGGCCTAATGCCATGATGAGCCGGCCAAATTGAGTATGTGGCAGCATAATTTCTTCTCAGTGTTTTAAAAACTGGACCGGACCGGCTGGTTCAACTGGTTGATCCGTAAACCAGTAGCTTGTTTGGATCGAATCAATCTATGGTGACCCACTGTTTTTTTTTTCCAAAAAATCAGTTGTAAGTAAATATTTTTGTAAGAATTAATGTCCAGAAAAGATTGAACTCGAACCATTGGTTAAACCGATTTGACCCAACCTTGTCCGGGTCGGATTTCGGGTCGGTTTTTAAAACACTGCTTCCTGTGGATGCAACTCCCTTTGAGTGCTGTGCTAGAGCATCTATTTGGTCACCCCCGGCATTTTTTTAGTGCACTGCCTGTACAACACTCTCTCCAAAGAGATGATAGGCATCTCATGGACTTCCACAGTCCACTGTTGCATAATGAGGCTGTGTCTGAATAGCTTTGAGAGCAAGCTTGTACTTGCTGGAAAATTTCAGGTTTCTATCTCTTGGTAGATTGTCCCTCTCTTTGGAGTGACACAATATTTGGGAGATATGTTAGTACATTCCAAGAGTGACATGCTTAAGAAATTTTTGGACTCAGTTCCTAGTTTAGCATAAAAAAGGAATATGAAAGTAAATCAAAGAAATATTGAAATTCCAATAAAATTGGCCTCTGGCTAAACCTGCTCAAGTTTTCTGTAGGCTATGGTTTTAGGTTGGGTATGGCATCATCCAAGAGCCAAAATTGGTGAAGCTAAATAGCTAATTGACTAATTTGAAGAATTGGAATTCCGAACATACGGAACCAAATCAACTATGGTTCAGAAGGAGAAGAATGCTTCTCCAGTTTGGCTAAAAGACCTAAATTGAGCAACTTGTCAACCCTAAAAATAGGACTTCATTACTCATCCCAAGTACTGTTTGAAACCGAAGGGGAAGAGAACAATTGCTTGGTAGAAGATTTCAAAGAGCATAATGGTGGTCCACAACTCAGATGACCCACCACATTGATGGTAGAAGATTTCAGAGGATGTGACAAAACAAACAAGGAGTCACCAATGTTTGTCCATATCCCATTCATTTCAGCAGTGAAAATGTAGTTTCCTACAGAAGAGCAAGCTCAGAAATTTACTGTGCAGACTGGGGATGAAGAACTAGAAACTAGCTTCAATCATGGAGTTTACTACAATGTGGGGAAGGAAGCAGGAAATTGTAAAGAAACTAGAAGAAAAGCACATGCCCAGCACAACAAATCTTTATGATCTATAAAGCAATTAATATAAGACTAAAGGTTGTATATACACATGAGGCCATGTTTCATACAGCTAGGAGGAAGACTCATCAACCTATTCTCCGAAAAAAGAAGAAGCATAAAGCATGAGAAACGTAAAAAAAAAAAGTTCGTATAAAGAAGTCTCCATTTAACATAAAATCAGAACATTTAGTAGAGCTTTATTCCTAGGGACCAGATGGTGCATCCCCCACCAATTTCCCAATTATAAATCAACTTCTCTAATACATCTGATGTTGAACACTAAAACATATGAAACATACCTGGCAAGAACCTGATAAGGTGCACAGATATTACAGCAGTTTTCCTTGGAATCAGAAAAAGGGAAAAAAAAAATAGCAGAGAAGTCTATGTTTGGCTCAATTGCCGTCACAATTCTGAACACTCTTCTGAATATAGTCCCGCAAACTGATTTTACATCTCAATCACACCCAAGAAACAAAACCTAAACTTGATGTAGATTAAACTCAAACCTTACACAAAATCCTATATATTTGAATACTCTGAATCTGAAATTTTTTGAAATCAAGTCTCTGGTTAGCTCTAGATTATGCACTAACCCACATATGTTCACGAAATATATAAAATTCACAGTCGTGCACCTGTTTCATTGGACTCTTCACCTATATAAGATATTGAAGGGAAAAAGCCTCCCTAGGTAGCAATTCCTGAAAAGGTAATAGCAACGAAACAAGTATTAGTCATCTACAATCATAAGCTAGTGGAACTCTAATGGAACAAATATGGATACAATAAACCTTAGAAGGTTCATTCTGAAGTGCAGAATCCATCTTTTTATATTATTTTCTATACTAACTCCCGCTAAGTAAGTAAGAACTAAATTTAACATTGAGACATGCATGCAAGGAACCAGAGCCCTCTGTCAACATAAATTACATTAGAGATTTAGGCTCGTGAGTGACCTCTCTTTCCTTTTACGGCAGCCTACTACTGTACAATTTACTATATCAAAATCCCTTGGAATGTTATAGTTTCTATGAATGGACATTTAGGCTGTTTTGTTTTCTAGTATTAGGTGAAACAAAATAATAATTAACACACAATTTCCACAGCACTACAATAGGTTTATATTGCTAACTACTGTTTTATAGATCACAATTTAGTAGGTTGGGTTCATATCTTATCAAAAACCGGTATTGCGTAATTTACAGTTGTGAGAGAGGATTGTTGAAGATGCCAGTGATGTCAGAAGATTTCGAGATCAAAGAATTGTATACTATTTTTACGGGATTGATGAATAATCGAACTTGACATTGTTGAATGGAGATGATTGTTGAAGATGCCAGCGACACACGTTATATAATCATTCCTCATTAAAACTGTCACAATAACCCATTTTCTAAACTGTTTGTCAAGAACCTGTTATCTACACTTGGAACACTTTTATATACGTCATTTGAGTACTGAAAGCCGATATAGGGATCTGCATCAACAAACTGGATGCCTTTACATTGCAGTGCAGAGCAAAGTTTTCAATTCAATCTTTCCATTAACTGATTATGGAGAACATGCGAAGACACTACTTTTATATCAAATATATACTAAATAAAAATTGTGAAAAAAATTAAGTAGAATGGATCAATCAATTTGAGATTATCATTCCTTTTTGATTGGGCTGAATGTGACAGAGTGAATATTCGCAATAGCTAATTTAGTAACCTTATCTCTTCATCTGGACTCTAGATGCTTTCCTAATCAAGAAGAATTTTGGGACTGCTCCTTGGTTGCATGGAGCTTAAGACTGCATAACCACAAAAGTAAGTTCATCTACCCACCAACTGGCAAGGTCCTCTCTTGTTGAAAACTACTTGGGCTAATGAATTTGGCACCATGATAGAAGGTCAAAGATAATATTGACAACCGATAATAAATATTCCATAAATTCATTGTTGGAGCTTTCCCATGATCCATAAACAACAAGATTGTGAATTTGTGATGAGAGAAGGATGATATTGTGAATCTGTGACGAGAGAAGGATGAGGATGACAATACTGAATAAATCAATATTAGAGAAGAAAAACTGCAATATAATAGTTTCTCGTATTGCTCGTTAGACAATTAAGTATCTTGCACTTCTGATCTATGAAGAAAACATTTCAGGAAAGCCAGGTCTCGGGGACAGATGTTAAGGTACAAAAAATTAACCTCATCCAGTTCAATTAAAGTTTATAGTAAAAGCTTTCTAGTTTTCAAATGCTACGCGTGCATCAATGCAGCTACCAGTTATAGCATTCTTGTATTCAATGAGATGTTACTCAAGCAAAAAATACTCCTTTCCATCCTAGTTATTTAGTTTTTTCAGATTTGAACATCTTAGTCGTATGGTTGATCCACACTAACAACAGTGGCAACAACTTTATGCTAAACCATGACATTTCTTCAACTATATAACATTTTCTTCTGTAAGAGAGAGAGAGAGAGAGAGAGAGAGAGATTGGATCCCATCAATGTGTCATATCCACAAGCCACAAGAAGGTTGAGGAGCTTGGAACTCTATAGGGTCATCTCAAACTAAGTAGGGGATGAATGTAAAGTTGAAGGAAAAAAGGACTAAAGAGGTTCCTTAAATGTTTTATTATTTCCTTTCATCATTGATGGTTGATCATAATTATAACCGATCACATTACTGTGTGTACATCTGTGTGCGCGGTGGTTATAGGGAGTGAGGTGTGCAGGTAAGGATTGTTCTTTAGGTTAAGTGAAGGATTCTATAGACTTTAGCCTTTATTTATAGCAAAGTTTTAAATATCATCTGAAACGGATAAGTATCACCCGTTTCAAATCGGAAAAACCGACCGATTCAAACCACCAAAACTGCCAAAACAGATACTCATATGAAGGGTCTGATCGATACCGAAACCGAGATTTTGAACTTTAATTTAGCGTTACACCATTTTAAATGCCACATTGACACCTCATATATCTGTTTCACATTCAAATTGCACAATTTTCAACAATAAATGCTTCAGGACACAATGTACCTTCAACCAATAGTTGATAATAACAAAGGGAGAGCTTATATAAAGGATCAACAAAGATCACAAACTGTCCCACTGGTTGAAGGTTTAAAGGGAGGTGGATACCGATGTAACTCAGGGCATAAGACCGACAATAATATGCAGAACCAATAAGTGATTAACAGACATTTTGTGTTCATAAGAATCAAAGACAAAGATACATGTATCTAAAGAAAATTATAACGACATAGCAATTAATAAAGAAGAAGGCCCTCACCTCCATTTGTCTGTCTATTGGTAACATTATAACCACCAATATAACCTGACAAACTCTTGGCCGTGACATCTGAATTTGCGCCGCCAAGCCCATAACCAAACGGACTAGAGCCCTCGAGATCAGAGGAAGCAGATCGCCAAGTTGGATCTCCGTAGATTGAATTTCCACCATATGTATTCGAATAATTCCCTTCATATCCATTGCTTAGACCAGTAAATGAGGTGTTAAGAGAACCCACAGCACTATTGGTTCTTCCATAAGTGGTGTCACCCAAACCAAAGCTATTCTCATTTGATGAATAACCAACGCTCGCGCAAGCATAGCCTGAACCATTGCCCATACCAGGAGCTGAAATGGAGGAAGAAGAACCCCCCCAGTTCAGGCCACCATTTGCAAATCCTCCGAGACCCCCAGTTCCAGATGCCATGTAGGAATTAGAACTTGCAGAATTGGTGTTATAGTTAGGGCCACCATTACCCCATAAATTACGAGCTGGTGAATTAAATACTGACCCAGGACTGACATTGCCTCCTCCATATCCGATAGGACTAGTAAACCTACTAGAATTCCCACTATAGTAAGGGCTCAGTGCCCGTCCGTAATTAAGGCTGCTATTGAAATTTGAGTTTCCTCCATAACTTGGGTTCATCCCAGGCTCTAAATTCATTCCAATTCCATAACCAGGATTAAAGGAAGGGAATCCGTTTCGCCCGCTAGCCAGAGGTCCATATCTACCGTCCATTCTCATTCCATAGCCAGTTAAAGAGCTTGGGCTGTAACCTTGCGTGTAACCACTAAGAAAGCTATTGATTCTACCCATGCCATAGTTATTGTATCCCCCCATAGGTGAACGCATCATAGGCCCGGGAGTGAGCTCTTTGGGGACGGCCCTCTTGACCTCCACCATCTTATTGTTCAGCTCATGGAAGGTCTTGAGCAGAACCTTGTCCACAGAATCCTCTGACTCGTAAGTGATGAATCCAAACCCTCTCGGCCTCTGCGTGTTATGATCGTACATCACAACGACGTCGGTGATTGTCCCGAACTGTTCAAAGTAGTTCTTGAAGTCGGCATCCGTCACGGTAGAGGCCAAGCCTCCAACGAAGATCTTTTTGGTGCGAGCAGGGCCGGGAGAACCGTGACTGCTACCGCTGTTCCTATTGAGTAGGACATTTTGATCGTCCCTAGGAACAGCCTTCTTGGCTTCCACCTGAGGTTCATCCATAGGCAAAATATACATACAATTATGAATCGAAATCTAAAAATACAAACACAATGCGAGTGGGGGTGAATTATAACCATCCGGCCATCGATCAGGTGCTTCTCCATGACCACCCTCTCCGCGACGGCCGGGTCGGTGAAGACGACGAACCCGAAGCCGCGGGCGCGGCCGGTGGTCCGATCCTTCATGATGACGGCCTCCACGACCTCGCCGAAGCTCTGGAAGTACTCCCGGAGGCGGTCCTCGTTCGTGTCCCACGAAATCCCTCCTATGAAGAGCTTGCCGAGATCGGACTCCATTGGCTCCTGCAATCCCCAACACAAGTTCACCACAAAATCCAAATACAAAGCATAATTCTAAGCCGAACCGACCAGATCCAACAGAGAACATGCAAATCAAAGGAAACTAATCACGACCCAGATAGAAAGATCGGATTTTGCTACGTGGGTCATCGAGGAAATCGCGAATCGATCGATCGGAAGGATAGATCCAGAGCAGAGAGGCTCGGATCCTTTGTGAATAGAATTGAGATCGGACGAAGGGAATTGCTCACCGGAATATCTGAAGGGTGCGATTCCGACGGCGGACGGAGGTGGATCTGGGATTTTAATTAGTGGGATCTGAGAGTTGGCATCGGAAGAGAAGAGGGAGTTCTTCTTCTACTTCCTTCTTCCTTCCTCCTTTCTTTCTCTCTCTCTCTCTTGAGTTGTGTTGTGTTCTGTTGATGGTAAGAACTAAGAAGGATGGATATGACTGTTGAGTATTTTATAGCACCATTTTCTAGCAAGAAAAGTTAAAATCATGACAGTCTATAGAGCTTCCTCCCAAAGGTGGCCAACAGGCCCATATTTTAGGTGATGGGCCTAGTAAAAAAAAACACCCACTAGGCCCATGGATTTATATAGGCCGTAACCGCCGCCCATCAGCCCCTCGGTCTTATACTTTTTCTCATTGGCCTACGTCATTTGAGTTCCGAATACAGAACTTCTAAAAAAAAAAAAAACATACGTGGTCATTCTCTCTTACAAAAACAATAATGCTAAGTTTACAACCAAATATTTACAACCTTTTACAACATTCACCCATTTGCTGACATGTGGGCCAGGCCACCACCTGGCCCACATGTAAGAAAATGGGTGAGTGGTTATAAGAGGGCTGTAAACATTTGGTTGTAACTGTAGCATTATTCTTTAAAAAATGAAAGTTTATCCGTAAAAACAAATTTAAGAAATAATCTATCTTCCAAAACAAATCTAAAAAATAATCTACTTTTAAAAACAAATCTATATTTATAATTTTTAATGTTAATATTAAATTAAAGTTATTTTTAAATGTTAATGTTGATATTAATTTTATTGTTAATTTTAATATTAACATTAATGTTAATTTTAATTTTAAAGTTAATATTAATATTAAAAAATAATATATTTTTAGATAATCCATCTTTAAATAATATATATTTTAAAAATAATATATCTTTCAAAAAATAATCTATATTTAAACAAATATAAAAAATAATCTATTTTTAAGGAAAGAAATATATATTTTTTTAAGAAAGCTATCACGTAGTCTCGTAGCTATTCGTACAAAAATCACACACATATATATATATGCACACACGCACATATATATATAGTGTGTGTGTGTGTGTTTGGAAGAAGGGGGATCGGAAGTCCCTCTCGACAATTGGATCGAGCGGACGCGTGCGCGGAGGTCCCACGCTGTCACGACCCGCACCCTGATTAGGGGCACGAGAACGTGGGTACGTCCAGCCTACGCCGCAGTGTCGGCGGTAGAACGCTGTATAGGTCATCTATAATATCTAACATCTAACAACAAGATATATAAACCTGTCATCTCCGCACGGAGGTATAACATAACATCTCAACTCTATATCTCAAACACAATTCTAGGAAAGATAGAGCATGATATGGAATCAGATGAAAGGAAGAAACTGAATATAAATAGAGTTATCACACCACACAAGTAGATGTCCAACACAATAAGTACAAGACCTGAAATATAACTAAGTCACAACTAACAATCGGAACAATCCGATACGAAATGAAAACTATAAACACTAGACTAGACTAGGCACCCTCTACTGAGCTAGATGCTCCTCAGGCTCCTGAAGGTCACCCTCATGTGTCCCATAGAAGGTAGGACAGTCACCATCATCATCTGTAATATTTTCAACAGGTCCAGTCAGGACAGGAACGAGCACAATACATCTCACACAGTTCATATCATGTTGGAAAATGTAAAGCATGCAAAGAGTAAGATACATGGACTGTAAAGAATATATATAAAACGAGAGAGATTTGATAACTGGAAATATCTATATATATGATAAGTAAGAACTGTAGGTAACCTGTGATTTAGAGCATGAGATGGTTATATAAACGGGTTAGGACAATGCAAGGGTAACTCCATCATACGTGAGTGTACAATGGACATATACACGATTTTACAAGATTTCACAAGATGGGATTTTGATCACATAACCATTTCCTACTCACCCTCCCCAATTAATACACAACGATCCAGTCAAGTTACGTTACCTTGTACAAGAGGTTTTTATCATGTTTGCTCACATGATCGTGAGAGTATAAGATTGCACAAGAGTATACATGAAAGTGGTGTACAAGAAATACAAGATGTTCGTGAAAAGCACATGACAACTGTATCTGATGCACCCCGAGGGAGATAACATCGCATGACAAGATCCATATAGTACTAATCCGTGATAATAACGTGACAGCATTATGTAAAGTAATCTAGAGCAAGAATATAAGTCCTAACAAGTATGAAATGATCAGAGAATGTACTCGTCTGTCACCCTGTATGACTGATATGAATAGATGTCCGAACTGGTGTCACAGAGTCCTATTTAGAGTAAAACAGGTCACAATATATCCATAATGGTAAAAATAGAGTATACAATGCATACTACATGATTCTAGGTCAATCTGGTCAAAAGTCAACTCTTGGTCAACTCTAACAGTCAAACTAGGTCAACTTAAGTCATACTAGGTCATAAGGAGTCAACTAAGTCAAACAAGTTTAAGCAAGTCAAGGTTAGTCAAATCTAGGTCAAACTTAGACTAACTAAGGTTTTGGTCAACATAGACTAGTCACAAGGTCATTAGGTTAAGGGTCAACCATTAACAATCTAAGTCAACTCTATAGGGCTAACCCAATTCATGACACAACTCCTAATTATCCCACTTAACCCCATACATATCTTAAATTACATAGGACTATCTCATAACCATATGGTCGAACTTAATCAACTAGTTAGGGTTTAGTCAAACTAGTTAAACTAGTCATTTTAGGTTAATCCTAGTCAATTCTAGGTTAATTAGGTCAAGTTTGACCTAAGGTTGACTTTGGTAAACTCTAGTCAAACAAAGGTCATTAAGGTACCTAGGTCAAGGGGTCACTTAGACAAATTAGGGTCAACCCCTAATTGGCCATAGGCTAGTGTATCTAGACCATAACCTAGATACTATATGTATACCATATATATATATATATATATATATATATATATATATATATATATATATATATATATATATATATATATATATATCTAATATATATTCCATATATGTACATATAACATTATATATATAATATTACATATAGATATATATAGAGAGAAAATAATAGAGAGAGAGATGTGAGAGAGATAGAGAGGTGAACAAGAGAGAGAGGGATGTGAGTGTGTGGGGTGTGTGTGGGTTGTGAACATGTGTGTGTGAGGGGGTCATGGGAAGGGGTAGTGGTGTGTGTGTGTGTGTAACAGTGAGAGGGGGGTGTGTTCTCAGATTTCTGAGAAAGGGGGGTACACAAACACACACACACATTACATATATATATATATATATATATATATATATATATATATATATATATATATATATATATATATATATATATATACACCTATATACATCCATACATATATACATACATACCCACATACATACATACACACACATATACATATATACTTATATATACAGTATATATACACACAATTTTACATATATATTTTAATCAAAAATCGATTTGAAATCGGATTTTAAAAACTGGAAAATACAGAAATACTGTTCATCACTGAACATAGTGTAGGTAAAGGGGAAAAACCAAATTCGAGCCAAAAACCTAGCTAATACCCAAGCTTAAAGGTTGGTAATCGTGCCCCTAGGTACTCGTGTCCCTCGTGTCCTTAAGTGTCCACCACGACGCGACACGACGTGTCCAAGTGTCTAAAATGTAAATCGGGTAAGTTACAGTGTCACAGCGTCGTACAGAGATGCACACGTGTGTAGGACACGACACACGTGTCCTCGTGTCTCGTGGTTGTGTCCCTAGGTTCGCCTAGGGTTGGGCTAGGTGTCTAGGTGCCTGCACGGTGTCCAAGTGTCCTCACGTGTCGACACGAGACCCGTATCAGTCGAAAAAACTCGACTGATATACGCAGTTTAGCACCGCGTCGTACAGCAGTGCACGTGTCTCGTGGACACGACACGAGCCACGTGGGACCTCGTGGCCATGTCTACGTGTAGCCCACGTGTTGGGCTACACACTCGTGCAAACACGAGGTGTCCACGACTCGTGTCCGTGCGACACGAGTCGCGTGTCAGTGAGGAAAACGTGCGCGTGCAGTGCAGTGCGTGTCCAGTGCGAGTGAGTTTTCTCACTCGACACGACACGAGAAGTCATGAGACTTTGGGGGCATGTTCGCAGACATTGCCCCCGTGTCCATGTCAATTTTGACGTGTCCTAGTGCTCTGTGCAGTGAGTACGAACATCGTGGTAGCAGGACACTGCCACACTGTGCAGTGCAGTGTGTACAGCGTGTTCGTGTTCCGTTTTGGATACGGACACGACTCGAAGTGTTCTCAGTCAACTAGGGTTGTGTCCTACATGTCTAGGGCTACCCAAAAATATATTTTGTTTCAAAAAAACACAACATTAAAACCTAAGTGATATTTCACCAAACACTGTTTTTCAAACATGGATACGTGTCCGATACGGACACCAAATCAAACCTACTTCCTACCAAACTTGGCCTACAGGTCCATGGTACCTAGATGCATGCATTTATGAAGAGAAAACAGAATATTAACTATGTATGAGGGTATTTACCTATTGGTGCAATTCCAATGGAAACTCAATGAAGAGGGGGTGTTTGTCCTTCCACTTGGTGATGTCCTAGCCTTGTGGAATCTTGATTGCTAGCCTCCCTTAGCACCCTTGATGTTGTAGGGTCCCAATGCAAGAAACTAGAGGTGAAAAGGATCAAAATTGATGAAGTTAGGGTCTTGTGAAGGAATGGGAATTTCAAGGTTTTGTGAAGTGTAAATTTTATGTAAGGGGGACTTGAATGAACTATGGGGTGATATATAGGAGTGGGGGGGGGGGGGGGGGGGGGCATGGTGTGGTCTGCCATGGGGGTAGGGGAGGGTGTCCTTGGGTTGCTTCGAAATTAAGGAAGATTGACTTCTATGTAAAGGTAGCTTAGATCTTTAGGTTTTCAAAGAAATATCACAAAAGTAATTATCTAGATATTTTCTATACCTTGACTAACATGTAAATACCTAACCCCTTAGTTTCTAGGTTAGTAACTAACCTCTAGATTAGGGTAAAATAGGTTAGGGGCTCTCATGACACTTAACAATAATTAAATAATAATAAAAACACATAAATACAAATAATTCCAAATAAATTCTAATAAATTACCAAAATACCCTTTTGACTAAAAAGCCCTAACTTGATGTTCTAAACCTATGGCTAGGCTCATATGGTCATGGTTAGTCTCTAGGTTAAGAAATCTCTAAGGTTGCACTAGCAAAACTTCAAAATCACAAGTCGTGGTTTTAAATAGTTTTAAAATAACTAAAAATCACCAAAATTATAATATGGTTTAAATATCATTATTAAATAATTATAATTACAAAATTTCAAAATTATCCTCATTTTAGAAACTGGGTGCTACAAGTCTACCCTCCTTAGAAAATTTCGTCCTCGAAATTAGAATGGTCATACTCCTTCTAGGTCAAACACCCCAACAATCACAGTCTCAAACACACAGTCCGATAATCATATGCGTCTGTCCAAATCATGATACTCGGAATCTTTGTCATGCTAGTGAGCAAGGCTACGATATTCACAGAGTCCTCGACTAAGGTACATACCTCTAGAATCATGATATTTAAAATTTTCGTATTGCCGTATGCCTGGCCGCGAAAATCTTAAATTCCCACATCCGAGAAATACGTCCAAAATCTGACTATATGTCCTCACTATGCCAGCTAACATGACTATAGAAGACTCTAGATCCCATGATCGAGACGACCTAGCCCATACGACTTATCTCAGAAGAAAATAATTCACAATGAAATATCCGAACAAAATTTATCAACTACAAGGAACAGATAGAATCGAAATTCCAAGACAGTTATAAGGAGGCAAATGCGGAAATAGAATCGAAAAGGTTGGAACCTGCAATCAGCTCTCCCTCTGCCTGTGCATCATCGACTGCCATGGCGAAAGCTCGCCCCGGCTGGCCTCCCTTGGCCTGCTGCTGATGCTGGATAAACCTCTGCTGCTGAGTCTGCAACGGTGGTCCCGTCTGCTGCCCTGTCGGAGCCCTAGCTCCTGCTGCTGCCTGAGCCAAACGTGCCGAGTTCTTGGGACACTCCCTCAACTGATGCTCTGCTGAACCACAAAGCAAACACAGGCCCTGCCTCTTCCTGCAGTCGTCCCATCCGTGACCTTGCTTCTTACAGAAGTTACAGGTAGGGTGCTGCCTGGGTGCCTGCTGGTGAAGTACATGTCCCTGGCCCTGAAGCGGCTGCTGAACTGGCCTCTGTTGTATGTGAGGGCGCTTGGCTGGCCCTGCACTAGAACTAGCCCCTAAGGTATCACCGCCCCTCTTCGGCTTGAGGCCGAAGTCCTCCTCTACAATCTGCACGTCCATCAATATCTGATCGAACGCCGCGTCACGGCGTCCCGAGGTGCGGGTGCGTACTGCATGAATAAGTCCCTTGCGGAACTTACGAGCCTTCTGCCCCTCATCCTGGATCATATCGGGAGCGAACCTGCTAAGGCGGAAGAACTCAGCTGCATACTCGTCCATCGACGAGTTCCCCTGTACCAGACCCACGAACTGGCCCTCCAATGCTGTAAGAGCCACGTCCGGGAAGAACTTCTCCTTGAAGAGCCTCCGAAAGTTCTCCCATGTCAGCCCTCTCATCGACGCATGAGGATCCGTGCGGTACCATGTCAGCGCGATGTCGAAGAATCGGCTGGATGCGGCCGAAACCCAAAGTGCTCTAGGAAGCTCTGCCAGCTCCATGCTCCGCTGCACATCCTCTAGCCAGTCGTCTGCATAGAGGATGCCCTCCGTGCCCGTGAAGTCCCTGGAGCTCATCTTCCTAAAGTCTAGTACTGTCCCCGGCCTGGACTGCTGGTACGGCTGCTGGCCAGTAGGGCCCTGCACCGTACCCGGTGCTACTCTCTCTAATACTGCCAGTGCAAGCTGATGCGAGTTCTCCATGCTCTGCCTCAGCATCTCAATCTGACGGTGTGACGCCTCCGACTGGCGCTGCGATGCCTCTGCCTGGGCCCGCTGAGTCTCCATCATCTGCTGAAGGAGAAGGAACATATGATGTGTATCCGTCGGTATCGGTGGTGGTGGCAGCACCTCCGGAATGACGACCGAAACCCTCTGGGGTGGAGGTAGTAGACCTCCCTGTGCAACTGCCGGGGTCTCCGGGATAGTGGAATCACTGGGGGCAGTCTCGTGAACCTCCTCCTCAGCCTGGTCAGATCTATCGGGCAAGCTACTCGATCCAGTGGCCTGCAGATGCGTCTTCGTCATCCTGGAGACGAATTGAAACAAAGAGATCAATATGGCACATGAGTAGATTTATCAAGGAAGGACAGTTAATTTAATACAAGGGAAGTAATCAGGATAATCAAAAGATCAGAAATTTCCTAGGTGTGATTGAGAAACTTCTATCATGTCCTAGGTCCTACGTCCTAATTGCAGGCTCGTAATTAGTACTCTAAGTCGAGCACCATTACGAGATCGCACTAATTGCGACACAGACCTGCATGGGCCACCACAAAAATGTGTCACGACCCGCACCCTGATTAGGGGCACGAGAACGTGGGTACGTCCAGCCTACGCCACAGTGTCAGTGGTAGAACGCTGTATAGGTCATCTATAACATCTAACATCTAACAACAAGATATATAAACCTGTCATCTCCGCACGGAGGTATAACATAACATCTCAACTCTATATCTCAAACACAAGTCTAGGAAAGATAGAGCATGATATGGAATCAGATGAAAGGAAGAAACTGAATATAATAGAGTTATCACACCACACAAGTAGATGTCCAACACAATAAGTACAAGACCTGAAATATAACTAAGTCACAACTAACAATCGGAACAATCCGATACAAAATGAAAACTATAAACACTAGACTAGACTAGGCACCCTTTACTGAGCTAGATGCTCCTCAGGCTCCTGAAGGTCACCCTCATGTGTCCCATAGAAGGTAGGACAGTCACCATCATCATCTGTAATATTTTCAACAAGTCCAGTCAAGACAGGAACGAGCACAATACATCTCACGCAGTTCATATCATGTTGGGAAATGTAAAGCATGCAAAGAGTAAGATACATGGACTGTAAAGAATATATATAAAACGAGAGAGATTTGATAACTGGAAATATCTATATATATGATAAGTAAGAACTGTAGGTAACCTGTGATTTAGAGCATGAGATGGTTATATAAACGGGTTAGGACAATGCAAGGGTAACTCCATCATACGTGAGTGTACAATGGACATATACACGATTTTACAAGATTTCACAAGATGGGATTTTGATCACATAACCATTTCCTACTCACCCTCCCCAATTAATACACAACGATCCAGTCAAGTTACGTTACCTTGTACAAGAGGTTTTTATCATGTTTGCTCACATGATCGTGAGAGTATAAGATTGCACAAGAGTATACATGAAAGTGGTGTACAAGAAATACAAGATGTTCGTGAAAAGCACATGACAACTGTATCTGATGCACCCCGAGGGAGATAACATCGCATGACAAGATCCATATAGTACTAATCCGTGATAATGACGTGACAGCATTATGTAAAGTAATCTAGAGCAAGAATATAAGTCCTAACAAGTATGAAATGATCAGAGAATGTACTCGTCTGTCACCCTGTATGACTGATATGAATAGATGTCCGAACTGGTGTCACAGAGTCCTATTTAGAGTAAAACAGGTCACAATATATCCATAATGGTAAAAATAGAGTATACAATGCATACTACATGATTCTAGGTCAATCTGGTCAAAAGTCAACTCTTGGTCAACTCTAACAGTCAAACTAGGTCAACTTAAGTCATACTAGGTCATAAGGAGTCAACTAAGTCAAACAAGTTTAAGCAAGTCAAGGTTAGTCAAATCTAGGTCAAACTTAGACTAACTAAGGTTTTGGTCAACATAGACTAGTCACAAGGTCATTAGGTTAAGGGTCAACCATTAACAATCTAAGTCAACTCTATAGGGCTAACCCAATTCATGACACAACTCCTAATTATCCCACTTAACCCCATACATATCTTAAATTACATAGGACTATCTCATAACCATATGGTCGAACTTAATCAACTAGTTAGGGTTTAGTCAAACTAGTTAAACTAGTCATTTTAGGTTAATCCTAGTCAATTCTAGGTTAATTAGGTCAAGTTTGACCTAAGGTTGACTTTGGTAAACTCTAGTCAAACAAAGGTCATTAAGGTACCTAGGTCAAGGGGTCACTTAGACAAATTA
Source organism: Iris pallida (assembly GCA_029216955.1). Taxonomy (NCBI): domain Eukaryota; kingdom Viridiplantae; phylum Streptophyta; class Magnoliopsida; order Asparagales; family Iridaceae; genus Iris; species Iris pallida. The sequence goes on from JANAVB010033417.1 coordinate 888,328, forward strand.
GGGTCAACCCCTAATTGGCCATAGGCTAGTGTATCTAGACCATAACCTAGATACTATATGTATACCATATATATATATATATATATATATATATATATATATATATATATATATATATATATATATATATATATCTAATATATATTCCATATATGTACATATAACATTATATATATAATATTACATATAGATATATATAGAGAGAAAATAATAGAGAGAGATGTGAGAGAGATAGAGAGTGAACAAGAGAGAGAGGGATGTGAGTGTGTGGGGTTGTGTGTGGGTGTGAACATGTGTGTGTGAGGGGGTCATGGGAAGGGGTAGTGGTGTGTGTGTGTGTGTAACAGTGAGAGGGGGGTGTGTTCTCAGATTTCTGAGAAAGGGGGGTACACAAACACACACACACATTACATATATATATATATATATACACCTATATACATCCATACATATATACGTACATACCCACATACATACATACACATACATATACATATATACTTATATATACAGTATATATACACACAATTTTATATATATATTTTATTCAAAAAATGATTTGAAATCAGATTTTAAAAACTGAAAAATACAGAAACACTGTTCATCACTGAACATAGTGTAGGTAAAGGGGAAAAACCAAATTCGAGCCAAAAACCTAGCTAATATCCAAGCCTAAAGGTTGGTAATCGTGCCCCTAGGTATACTCGTGTCCCTCGTGTCCTTAAGTGTCCACCACGATGCGACACGACGTGTCCAAGTGTCTAAAATGCAAATCGGGTAAGTTACAGTGTCACAGCGTCGTGCAGAGATGCACACGCGTGTTGGACACGACACACGTGTCCTCGTGTCTCGTGGTTGTGTCCCTAGGTTCGCCTAGGGTTGGGCTAGGTGTCTAGGTGCCTGCACGGTGTCCAAGTGTCCTCACGTGTCGACACGAGACCCGTATCAGTCGAGAAAACTCGACTGATATACGCAGTTTAGCACCGCGTTGTGCAGCGGTGCACGTGTCTCGTGGACACGACACGAGCCACGTGGGACCTCGTGGCCATGTTCACGTGTAGCCCACGTGTTGGGCTACACACTCGTGCAAACACGAGGTGTCCACGACTCGTGTCCGTGCGATACGAGTCGCGTGTCAGTGAGGAAAACGTGCGCGTGCAGTGCAGTGCGTGTCCAGTGCGAGTGAGTTTTCTCACTCGACACGACACGAGAAGTCATTAGACTTTGGGGCATGTTTGCAGACATTGCCCCCGTGTCCATGTCAATTTTGACGTGTCCTAGTGCTTTGTGCAGTGAGTACGAACATCGTGGTAGCAGGACACTGCCACACTGTGCAGTACAGTGTGTGCAGCGTGTTCGTGTCCCATTTTGGACACGGACACGACTCGAAGTGTGCTCAGTCAACTAGGGTTGTGTCCTACATGTCTAGCTAGGGCTACCCAAAAATATATTTTGTTTAAAAAAAATACAACATTAAAACCTAAGTGGCATTTCACCAAACACTGTTTTTCAAACATGGATACGTGTCCGATACGGACACCAAATCAAACCTACTTCCTACCAAACTTGGCCTACAGGTACATGGTACCTAGATGCATGCATTTATGAAGAGAAAACAGAATATTAACTATGTATGAGGGTATTTACCTATTGGTGCAATTCCAATGGAAACTCAATGAAGAGGGGGTGTTTGTCCTTCCACTTGGTGATGTCCTAGCCTTGTGGAATCTTGATTGCTAGCCTCCCTTAGCACCCTTGATGTTGTAGGGTCCCAATGCAAGAAACTGGAGGTGAAAAGGATCAAAATTGATGAAGTTAGGGTCTTGTGAAGGAATGGGAATTTCAAGGTTTTGTGAAGTGTAAATTTATGTAAGGGGGACTTGAATGAACTATGGGGTGATATATAGGAGGGGGGGGGGGGGGGGGGGGGGGGCATGGTGTGGTCTGCCATGGGGGTAGGGGAGGGTGTCCTTGCGTTGCTTCTAAGTTAAGGAAGATTGACTTCTATGTAAAGGTAGCTTAGATCTTTAGGTTTTCAAAGAAATATCACAAAAGTAATTATCTAGATATTTTCTATACCTTGACTAACATGTAAATACCTAACCCCTTAGTTTCTAGGTTAGTAACTAACCTCTAGATTAGGGTAAACTAGGTTAGGGGCTCTCATGACACTTAACAATAATTAAATAATAATAAAAACACATAAATACAAATAATTCCAAATAAATTCTAATAAATTACCAAAATACCCTTTTGACTAAAAAGTCCTAACTTGATGTTCTAAACCTATGGCTAGGCTCATATGATCATGGTTAGTCTCTAGGTTAAGAAATCTCTAAGGTTGCACTAGCAAAACATCAAAATCACAAGTCGTGGTTTTAAATAGTTTTAAAATAACTAAAAATCACCAAAAATCATAATATGGTTTAAATATCATTATTAAATAATTATAATTACAAAATTTCAAAATTACCCTCATTTTAGAAACTGGGTGCTACACACGCGGCCCGCTCGAACCAACGGTGCACGGGAGGGTGGGAGGGGGGAATATATATATATATATATATATATATATATATATATATATATATATATAAGCAATATATATAAGCAATATATATATTGCTTATATATATTGCTTATATATATATATATATATATATATATATATATATATATATATATATAAGCAATATATATATATATATATATATATATATATATATATATATATATATATATATATATATATATATTGCTTTATATATATATATATATATATATATATATATATATATATATATATATATATATATATATATATATATATATATATACTCCTCTTAAATATTCCAAAAAATTTACAACAAGATAATTGAATTGTCTTTTATAATAGTACATATTAGTTCAAAATCTTGCGAGAAATAACTAAGAATTTCATATGTACAGTCAAAAAGATTTATTCAAAGACCACTATTTTGGAAACATTCGGAGATGCTTAAATTCCAATCCCTCCTTGTATAGAACCCCCTTGTTTTTCCACGACTACCACACAGGTCGGGCCAAATGGTGGGCGAGCTGGGCCACCGCTCCATGCCCCTAAAAGACAAGGTCACCAAACATTGTCCAATATTACTTACTAGCTCATTCAGTCCTTGTAATGGGAAGGTCCAAACATGATATAAACCTACTTAAGTAATACTATGTAGTAATGACGTTAGTAGGAATATGGTCCAAACGGGACATATTTTCCACCCACTTATAGAAAGTAAGGTTTTAGTAACTAAAATAGCAATAACAAGGTTCGAGCCATAAATCAAGAAATACATTGAAACAGTCATTACCAAGAGACCAACTATTTTGCTTGTTATTTTTTCTAAATCTCATTTATTAATCTAATAGTTATTTTGTCCTTTTGTCTTCAAATGATTTTATTTTTATTTATCTTGTTTAACTATTAGAAAAATTGTCGGTAAATTTATTTCAACTATTTACTTTTTTATCATATTTTTATTTGTTAATTTATTTTGAAAATATTTTATTTGTTAAATTAATTAATAAATTTAACATTTGAACTTTTTTATAAAATTCGTTTAGACAAATCAAGTGTTTTCTTTTTATTATCCGCTCAACACGTCTCACTTTCAAAGCCGCACTAGTTCCAGAGAATTCTTGAACTGGCACTGCTACCACGTGGATGGTATTTTACCTTGAACTTGTGCGACTTGCAAGCATGTGAAGGAGGAAATGATGTTTTGAGTGGATTATAAATTGCTTAGAATACTCATCAGCAAAACCTTGTTTCGTACACTAGATGATAAGAATGCTTCTAGTTATTTCTTGTCATAGTTAAATAGTATTGAAACCATGTTTTATGGATCAAAATATTACATAATTTAAAAAACAATCTATAAAAAATGGTCATTCTACCTGAATTGAAATAATAAGTAAGAAGATAACGAAATATACGATAAAATATTATATACGTGAAAATTTATAGGTTGACAATTGTTAATATGATTGAGAGAAATATTCTTGTTTAACCAATAGATATAACAGTTAAATATTAGTCAAAGAATTTGATAACATAAGAAATAGACAAACAAATTTTAAGGTCTTACCAATGTGTCATAAAAAATAAAAAATAAAAAATAAAAAATAAAAAAAATAAAAAAAATAAAAAATAAAAATAAAAATAAAAATAAAAATAAAAATAAAAATAAAAAATAAAGAAAAATCTAATGAAATAAAATCATAATAACAAAAATAAAAATTGGACTGAAGGCTCTAATTCATAACAAACAAAATCTTTTTTTCTTTTCTTTTTTACCAACAAAAATGTTGGGAGATTGACTTAGAAGTTGTATTGTACTAAATCTCTTATTTTAACGGAGAGAGAAAACAGAATGAGAGTGAGAATGTAGATTTATTACAGGAAGGGACGGAATGGGAATGGTAGGTTTTTATAGACCAAAATGGAAACTTTTAGCTTCTTCCAGAATCTTACACTGTGCGCTCTAAAATTTTGGAAGAAGCTAGAAGTTTTCATTTAGGTCTATAAAAACTTACCATTCCGTCCCTTCCTGTAATAAATTAATCATTCCACTCAAGAGGTGGTTATACATTCTCTTTTTATTTTCAGCAATCATAACATTTACTCCCGTCGTCTCCATAGTTTCCAATTTTTTTTTCCAACTTTCTGCTATTGTAATATTTGCACATTTGTTACTTTCTGCTATTGTAATTTTTACAACTTCACCTCAACAGAGACACATTTGTTATTTTCTGCTATTGTAATATTTGCACATTTGTTACTTTCTGCTATTGTAATTTTTATAACTTCACCTCAACAGAAGCACATTTGTTATTTTCTGCTATTGTAATATTTGCACATTTGTTACTTTCTGCTATTGTAATTTTTACAACTTCACCTCAACAGAGGCACATTTGTTACTTTCTGCTATTGTAATTTTTACAACTTCACTTGTGAGGCACATTAATTTGTTGCCAATGACAACCAGAAATTGAGTTCGATGATTTACAAGGAGGCTCATAATGACGATGATACACTATGATACAGAGAGCTCGTACCAATAACTACTCTCATACTGAGTTGTTGCTTGTACAAATAACTTCCTTTCTTTTCTTTTCTTTTTTTCTTTTTTAATAGCAAATATTACTATTCTAGAGATCTGAGTTGATCTAGAGATCTCATTTTTTATTATTATTTTTTAAAACTTTCTGTAGCTACTTCTTTTCTTCTTTCTTTTTGATAGCAAATAGGATTTTGCTGCGCCTTTCTTTGTTAATACCTAAATATATTTAGTATATACATATAATACGTATTATATATATATATATATATATATATATATATATATATATATATATATATATATATATATAAACTAAATTTTTTTATTCGATTTTAGACCGAAATCCAAAACTGAAGCTAAAACCGAATAGTTTGTTTTAGTATTTTTCAAAACCGAAATCAAACAATTTTTTTTTAAACAGAATCGGCAATTATTAAATTTTTTTTAAAATTTGTCACTTACTACATACCTTCTAAGTTGTCACTTACTACATATAAATTTGTCATGTTAAAAGTTTGTAGCAGTATAACAAAAACGTGTAACATATAACCATTCTATCTAGTATGTGTCGGAGCCACGATTAAGAGAAGAGGGAATGGGTTTGCATTATTTAGTTTTGGACTGTTTACCAAACCAAAGTGATAAGAAATTCGGTTTAAAAAAAATTGGTTTTGTTTTTTCTCTTTTGAAAATACTAAAAAAAAATCGATTTTTACTTCTAGTTGCGGTCCAAAACCGAATATCGAATAAGGCTTGTACCATTATTAAGTAACCTTAATTTTATGACTAAAAGTATGTATATTTTGAAAACAACAATTATATATATGTATTTTAAAGTCCAACTTAGATAATTTAACAACTAGTCCAATTTTAATCCGTCTTTGAAATACAACAAAACTAAGTATAAAAGTTGTAATTTTTAATATAGTGTAACCATAATCTCAATTTTGGTATTCGACCTATTAAATAATAAAAATAAGACCTAACACTCCCCCCCCCCCCCCCTCTGCCATGGGTGGGTCCTTTTTGTACTTCCTTTTGATGCATGCAACTCTTTCCTTTGCACAATGTCACTTCTCTCTGCAATTTGTCTCCAGTATGGACCACTTTGCTCGTGACATGGTCATCCCTCAGCCGTTCAACAAAGTTCATGAGATTCATAGAATTCTAACATTTTTACCAAAAATTACTAAATTGCGCATCAAAGCGATAGCGCCTCTCTTATCTTATTTTTACCAGAAAATTACGGTCAGAGAATTCTAACATTTGGAGATATTTAAGAGCGGTACCAAATTTCAATAGTTACGGCACACAGACAAGAGTACGCAGGTTTTTACCAATTCTAGTAAGTGTTGTTTTGGTTAGAGCCTTAGGTCCTTCTCGTTCGTTCAAATCAGCGGATACATCACACTCTACACCATTTGTCAGGAAAAGTCGCAATCCCACGAATTGGACACGTCGTATAAGTTTATTGATAAATTCTTCTTTTTTATATGAAGACGAAGTGTGGATATGGATTGCAACGAGCCTTCGCAAACTGTCATCTCCTGTCATTCAAGTTTATTGATACCTTCTTTTTATATGAAGACGAAAGTCAGAAGCTGTACGAATTTTCGCTTTCTATTGGTGAATTGTCTGTCATGAAAGAGTTAAATTGTAACTTGATACCTTCAACTATTACTGTTTTTAAACTTGATATTCGCAACTTTTATAGGTACTAACTTGATACTTTAAAAAAAATTGGACCAAATTGTCTCTTCTCTTCTCCCCCTCAGCCCCCCACCCCCTCTCTCTCTCTCCGGCTGCGGTGGCAGTGGATGGACGCGAGCAGGCGGCGGATACGGGGATGCTCGGGGGGCGCGACGAGCTGGGCAGAGCGCGGGGGTGCGCTGGGCAGCGCGCGGTGGCGCTCGGGGCAACACGCGAGGGTGCAAGCGAGCGGGAGCGCGGGCTCAGGCTCGGGGGTGGGGGTCGGGGGGGGGGGGGGGGGGGGGGGGGGGGGGGGGGGGGGGGAGGAGGGATGGCCACCGGGGGAGGGGGGATGGGGGAAGTAGCAGGCGGAGGAGGATAGTTTAGGAATAAAAAAAATTGGATATCAAGTTAGAAATATAAGTTGAAATAGGATATTAAGTTAGTATTTATAAAGTTAAGGGTATCAAGTTGAAAAACAGTGATAGTTGAGGTTATCAAGTTACAATTTAACCTTAATATATGAGAGATGCAGGGCTGGGATGTTTGTACATTCCCAAGAGTGACATGCTCAAGAAATCTATTCATTCTCAAGCCTACAAATTGGTCTCTGCCTAATTGTGGGTTAGGTTAAGACATATTGGTGAAACTAATCTTCTACTTGGAGCACCAGAATTTATTGGAAATGTCGACAAGATCTCTTCTTAGGCTGCTTGTTTGCTTAGTTTGGCCCAGGCTAAGACCTATCCATATTGCCCAACTTGTTTGCCACAAGAATAGGGCATATTTAAGTAAGGGGTCAGGGATCATTACTTCTGTCATCCTGTGAATTGATAAAAGCACATAGTCAAGAACACAAGAAATTTCTCCACCCAACTACTATTTGAAGCCAGAGGAGGATAACGAAACATTGTTTGGGTTTCAAGAGGAGATAAGAGCATCCACACTGGATACACTCTAAACACATACTTCAAATTATTTAAAAAAAAAATAATTATTTTTGAGTGTCTCCTTGATAGTGGCACACAATGGTACACTCCAACGAATACTCCAAAATTAAATACTTCATCTTTTTTTCTCTTTTTTTTTTCTTCCATGTTTGGTAAGATTTTTTTTTCCTCCCTCTTTTCTCTCTTTATTTTTCTTCTATGTTTGGTCAGAACGGTAATTTAGCGGACCTAGAATTAATGTATGGGAGCTATGACACGCTCAAAATTTGGAGTCTCTTAGCTTTCTAAGAATTTTCAAGTATGGACAAGTGCCCACTGCATCCTTCAGGTGCAACAAAATTTAACTAAACTCAAAGTATAGCACTTGAAATCTCTCCCACCGTGGATGCTCTAACAGTGGCCCACAAGTCGGATGACCAACCCCATTGATGGTAGGAGGATTTCAGAAGATTGAGTCTGTGACGAAGAGACCACCCACAAGTCAGATGACCCACCACATTGATGGTAGGAGGATTTCAGAAGATTGTGACCAAGAGACTACCCACAAGTCAGATGAACCACCACATTGATGGTTGGAGGATTTCAGAAGATTGTCACCAAGAGACTATGGAGGTAGTTATACCCAATACCTGTCAACATCCTATATTTACCGAAAGAAACTTACAGAAAGCATAAACTCCAGAATTTACTGAGCACACCAACTGAATAGGAAGAAGGAGAACCTAGTTCATCCCTAAATTTCTGAGAGAAGACACATAACCAAAACAAGGAAGAAGAAGACCTGAAGAAGCAATCCCTTGCGAGGCTGAGAAATGTTGAAAGTTTCGGATAGGAGGTTAAGGTGCCAAGGTATCATATTTCATATGTAGAGCACAATTAAGGTCGATCCGAGCCGCTTTAACTGCCCTTAATAAGGATAGGAAGGCGGCGAAAGAAGGCACATGCCCAGCTAAGCAGCAGGGAAAGCAGCTACAGCAAATCTTTATGATCTCAAAAGCAATGCATATAAGAAAAACTAATTGCTCACATGACGCCATGTTTTCGTACAGCTAAGAGAAAGGTACAAGTACTCATCAAAGGATCATACAATGGAGAGGGCATTAAACATACAAAGCACAAAAGTTTCTGTAAATAAGTTTCCGATAATAAACATAAATCACAATATTTTAGTCGCCTTATTCTTAGGGACCAGATGGCATCCCCGACAATTTCAACATTATAGATAAACATCTCCGATACATCTGAGGTAAAAACTAAAACAAATGAAAAGAACCATACCTGGCAAGAACCTGATATAAGGTGCCAGATACTACAGCAGTTTTACTTGAAATAAAAAAAAGGAAAAAAAAAAAATAGCAGAGGTCTATTTTGGCTCATTGCTGACAATTCTGAACTGCCATCTGATTTTACATCTCCATCACAAACCCAGAAACAAAACCTAAACTTGATGTAGAAATTAAACTCAAACCTCAAACCTTACACAAAATCCTATATATTCGAATACTCTGAATTTGAATTTTTATGAAATCAACTCTTTGGTTAGCTCTAGATTACGCACTAACCCACATATGTTCACGAAATATATAAATTCACAGTCGTGCACCTTTTCATTGGACCCTTCACCTATATGAGATATTGGAGGAAAAGCTTTCCTAGGCAGCAATTCCTGAAAAAAGTAATGACAATGAAACACGTATTGGTCATCTACAATCATAAATAGTGGAATTCTGATGGAAGAAGGACAAATAGAACAAATATATAAATGTTCATTGTAAGTGCAGACTAGGAATATTTTTGTATTATTTTTCCATACTAATTCCCTCTAGAACAACAAGAACTAATTTAACATGAAAGCATGCACACAAGGAACCTCAGCTTTGTCAACATAAACTTGCATTAGAGCTTTAGTCCTTTGTCAGTAGTAATTGTAATTCCCTTTTCCTTCTGTGACAGCCTACAATTTAGGTTTTATTAGATCAAGATCCCTTAGGAGTACTAGTTACTATGAATAGAAACTTTAACGTTTCTTCCCCTTCTTTGACAGCCTACAATTGTACATTTTATTATATCAAGTCCCTTGGGGGTAGTTGGGATACTTCAATGGTTCCGTTTTCTAGTATTAGGTAAAATAAAATAATATTCTAAGATATTTCCACATTACTAGAACTAAATATGAAGTTTATATGGAAAACCCCTTTTTATTGATCAATAAGTAATTAATAATTAGGATTCACATGGAAATACGGTATTGCATAATTACGATTTGTCTGAAGCCAATGATGCCAACCTGAATTTTTTTTTTAGATGAATGATATGTTTAGTATTTACTACAACATTGATGAATAATCAAACTTGATATTGCGGATTACAGATGATGGCTGGAGATGCCAGCCGCACAGGAGTCTAAAGGAGTTTGTCAATTAAACAGTTGTTTACACTTTGATAGAACACTTTTATATAGGTCACGACGGAAAGACCAATAAAGGGATCTATACAACGAACTGCGTGCCCATATATTGCATTGCTAAGAGAGGTACCCAATTCAATTGTTCAACTGACTAATTCTTAAGAAAATGACAAATATGCAACTTCCCTTCCAAATATATATTACTTAAAGTTTGTGGGGAAATCAAGTAAGACCAGATCCATCCTGTTTGGCTGTCTTAATGTGCCAAAGAGTGAATGGAATTCACTATAGCTAATTGTACTCATCTGCATTTTCCTAGTCTAGAAGAATTTGGAGAGTGTTGCTTGGTTGCATGAGCTTAAATCACGCCACCAAAAAAGTAAGTCTATCTACCACCAACTAGCCTTTTACGATTTATGGCAAGGCCCTCTCTTGTTTGAAGCTATTTTAACTACGAATTGACACAAAACTAAAAATGGCAATGGTCGTGAAGGCTTTGTGATTCTTCTACAGATCTTTCCGTGCTGCATAAGCAGCTAGATTCTGATGGGATAAGGCTTGGATGAAAACGATGATGATGGCAAGACTGAATAAATAAATAATCCATAAACATATTGCAACTTAATAGAATCTCACTTGTTAGAAAATTATGTATCTAAAAATGTTTCACGAAGTCAGGTCTAGGGGCTAAATGTTAAGGTAAAAACCTTAACTCATCTGGTTCAATTCAAGTATATAGTAATATCTTTCTATTTTTCAAACGCTAAGAATGCTGCATCAATACAGCTAACAGTCATAGCAATAATGTGTCCAATGAGATGTTACTCAAGAAGAAAATAATTCCTTTCTGACCTAATTCTTAGTTATCTTGTCTGATTATAACATATTAATTTTATGGCTGGCCCACACTAACAACAATGCCAACAACTTTATCCCAAATTCTAATTTTGAGTATAAAAAAAAAAATCAAAGTTCAGAATGTCTATAGTGATCTTTTTCTTCTCAAACTTTACAACCAACTGAGAAACAAAATCTGAATATTGAATAGGAACTTGAAATTAGGGAAACATATGATACAATACATAAATAAATAATTCCCAACGAAAACCTCAAAATGCAACATAAGTATAAGCTAAAATTTAACATGTTTGCCTCCAAGTTAGTAAAAATTGTTGATCATACCCTCTTACTGAGTTTCTGTCAGTGAGGCTTCTACTTTTGCAGGTTGGAATGTGGACACAATGTGATAACACTGTTGCGCAAGAATTGCAAAGTATGTCTTCATTCCCATCTTATGTCTCTCGTATCTACAAGCACATGATAGAGTAAGCTTGGAACTTGGTAGTGCCATCTCAACTAGCAAGGGAATGGATTGAAAGTTAAAAGGAAAAAAGAAACACTAAAGGGATTACTTAAATGTTTTATGTTGTTCAATTTTTTCACTAACTTTGTATATTGGTATTACTATTTGTGTTTTGTGTCATAGAGATGAATGCAATTTCCCATAGCAAATTGTATCATCTTATCTCTTTGTCTATACTCATATTCAGTCTAGGGTGCTCCTTGGTTGTATGAGCTTAAACTGCAATTCAAAAGGTATGTTTAATACCTGCCAACTGGCCGCCTACGTTTTTTGGCATGATCCTCAAGTTCATAGCTACCTTGGCTAGGAATTTGACACCAACTTAGAGGGCTGAGTCAGGTCGATACCAGTCATATTTTTTTCCCACAAAATCCTTTATGGATCTTGCTAGTTGCTATTTGTGCTATGTTTGTAAGCCGGTGTGTGCATAGTGGTTATAAGGTGTGAGGTGGGGGTGGGAGTGGGGCTGGGGGGGTTCAGGTGGGGGTAGTATTAATTTTCAGGTTAATCGCGGGCATTCTATAAAGTCTAGCCTTGGTTTACAGTAAGTCAATTTGAAATGCCACATTGACACCTCAGATATCTGGTTCATAGAATGACACACATCAAAGTTGCACAATCTTTAATACCAAATGCTTTATGACACAATGTACCTTCAACCAATAGTTTAGAATAACTTAGGAATAGCTTACATAAAAGTTCCACATACACCAGAAACAGCACACGTAATTGAAGGTTTAGAAGGGAGGCAAATTAATCATAAGAATGAGAAAGAATTTGTAGAACAAGTGATCAACATACATTTTGTGTTTATGGGTCAAAAGGCATTATAGATGTATCTAAAGAAAATTCATAACGTACTAGCAATTAATTAATAAAGAGTGAGAAGGCCTATACCTCCATTTGCCTGTCTATTGGTAACATTATAACTACCAATATATCCTGATGAACTCTTGGCTGCGGCATCTGAAGCTGTGCTGCCAAGCCCATACCCAAAGGGACCAGAGCCCTCGAGATCAGAGGTTGCCGACCGCCAAGTTGGATCTCCGTAGATTGAATTTCCACCATATGTATCTGAATAATTCCCTTCATATCCATTGCTTAGAGCAGTAAAGGAGGTGTTAAGAGAACCCACAGCACTGCTGTTTCTACCATAAATGGTGGCGCCCAAACCAAAGCTATTGTCATTAGATCCATAACCACCAGTACCAGTAGCATAGCTTGAACCACTGCTCATACCAGGAGCTGAAGTAGGGGAAGAAGAACCTCCCCAATTCAGGCCACTGTTTATAAATCCTCCGAGGCTCCCAGTTCCAGATGCCAAGTAGGAATTAGAATTTGCAGAATTGGTGGGATAGTTAAGGCCACCATTACCCCATAAATTACGAGCTGGTGAACTAAATACTGACCCATGACTGCCATTACCTCCTCCATATCCTATAGGGTTACTAAATCTACTAGAATTCCCACTATAGTAGGGGCTCGGTGCCCGTCCATAACTAAGGCTGCTATTGAAGTTTGAGTTTCCTCCATATCTCGGGTTCATCCCAGGCTCAAAATTCATTCCAATTCCATAACCAGGATTAAAGGAAGGGAACCCACTTCGTCCGCTAGCTAATGGTCCAAATCTACCATCCATTCTCATTCCAAAGCCAGCTACAGAGCTTGGATTATAACCTTGTGTGTAACCATTAAGAAAGGTATTGTTTCTATTCATTCCGTAGTTATATCCCCCCATAGGTGAGCGCATCATAGGCCCAGGGAGAGCTCTTTGGGGACAGCCCTCTTGACCTCGACCATCTTACTGTTCAGCTCATGGAAGGTCTTGAGAAGAACCTTGTCCACAGAATCCTCCGAGTCATAAGTGATGAATCCAAAACCCCTCGGCCTCTGAGTGTTATGATCGTACATCACGACGACATCGGTGATAGTCCCAAACTGTTCAAAGTAGTTCTTGAAGTCCGCATCCGTCACGGTAGAGGCCAGGCCTCCTACGAAGATCTTTTTGGTGCGGGCAGGGCCGGGAGAACCGTGACTGCGCTGCGCCGCTGTTTCTAGAAGTAAGCACGGTTTGGTCATCCCTGGGAACGGCCTTCTTGGCTTCCACCTGATGTTCATCCATAGGCACAATATACATGCAATTATGAATCGAAATCTAAACTCTACAAACACAATGCGAGTGGGGGTGAATTGTACTACCATCCGGCCATCGATCAGGTGCTTCTCCATGACCACCCTCTCCGCGACGGCCGGGTCGGTGAAGACGACGAATCCGAAGCCGCGGGCGCGGCCGGTGGTCCGATCCTTCATGATGACGGCCTCCACGACCTCACCGTAGCTCTGGAAGTACTCCCGGAGGCGGTCCTCGTTCGTGTCCCACGAAATCCCTCCTATGAAGAGCTTGCCGAGATCGGACTCCATTGGCTCCTGCAATGAAAACTCACAATTCACCATACCACTCCAAAACACAATCGAACACGACCGAATCAAAGCCAAATTGGATGGCGATTCGACCGATCCAGCACAAAACACGCAGATCAAAGGAAACCGATCGCGACCCATATATCAAAATCGGTTCTTTTTAAGTGGGTCGTCGAGAAAAGCTCAAATCGATCGATCGGACGCTTAGATACGAGCAAGGAGGCTCTAGGTCCATAGGTGATCGAATGAATTATAGGGAATTACTCACTGCGAGATCCGAAGGTTGCGATTCCGATGGCGAACGGAATAGAGAATCTCTCTCTTTAGATGGATCTAATAATCGGCATCAAGAATCGAAGAGAAGAGGGAGAGAGAGAGTCCTCGTATGGCCTTCTCCTTCTTCTTTTCCTCCTTGCTTCCTTCCTTCCTTCTTTGTGTTGTTGATTGTGAGAAGAAGAAGAAGAAAAAATGAATTTTATTTTTATTTCCTTCAATTCCGCTGGAGACTATTAACAAAGCAAAGGGGGGAAGAGAAGCCATATATATAAAGATGAGAAGAGGAGGAGGACAAGGAGAGAGAGGATTCATACGTGTAGAGAGGATGGAAGGGGGAGAGGAAGATGTTTTCGATGAGTTGGATTTTTTTATTAAAATGTATGAGAAGAAGATGCTTTTTGACGAGTTGGATGTTTTTTTAAAATGTGTATTATTTATTACAACTGTAAAATATTTATTGATAATATAGAGTGCGTATTTATTAGAAATGTAAAATATTTAGAGAAAATTTGAGTGGCATCCCACTTTATTTATCCATATTTAAGGTGCATCCCACACAATTACAAGAATGCATAACACCCTCCACTTTTGACAGAATCGTCTATTTCTAACGGTCAATCCGTTTGACCAAACTTTTGTGACCAAAATACCCTCCTTCATCGTCTTTCTTCTCCACCCCCACACCCCCGCGACCATCCCCTCCCCCACCCGTCGCGACAGCGCTGCGCCCGCCTCCCCCCCCCCCCCCCCCCAGCCGGAGCTAGTTCCTGAAAGAATAATATCCCTCAATTTAGATACAGTTTGAATGATTAGGAGCTTAATTTGTGACATGCCCAAAACTAGAAGCCAAAGTCACATATTTTCACTTTGTCTAAACAAAAATTTCATTAAAATTGATTAAATATTTTCAAGTTGACATACCTCCTTAATTTCTTTCCACAGCTTGGTGTGAGCTTAGAAGCACCAAACAAACAGCTTGGTGTGAGTTCTACAATCCATGTTCTTCCCCATCGCTCTCTCAAATTTTATATTCTTGAGCACTATATTTATGTGGGAAGACATTAACAAGGCCAAATAATTGAAACAGTGAGTTCAAATTTTATTCTTTCTGCAAAATTTTAAAGCGGTGCTGATCAGTCACCGCCACCCCCCCTCCCCCGGCGAGGAGGAGGGTGGCGAGCTCCGGAGGGGGGCAGTGCTGGTCGCGGCGGGTGGGGGAGGGGATGGTCGCGGCAAGTGTGGGGGTGGAGAAAAGACGATGAAGGAGGGTATTTTGGTCACAAAAGTTTGATCAAACGGGTTGACCGTTAGAAATAGACGATTTCTGTCAAAAGTG
Source organism: Iris pallida (assembly GCA_029216955.1). NCBI lineage: Eukaryota > Viridiplantae > Streptophyta > Magnoliopsida > Asparagales > Iridaceae > Iris > Iris pallida. The sequence goes on from JANAVB010033417.1 coordinate 903,866, forward strand.
GGGGGTGTCCTGCATTCTTGTAATTGTGTGGGGTGCACCTTAAATATAAATAAAGTGGGGTGCCACTCAAATTTTCTCAAATATTATTATAAGTTGTTATAATTTTTGGCTAAATTACAACATGCTACCCTCAACTATTCCATTTTTTTTAACTTAATACCATAGACTTTGATATGTGCTAACTGATATCCCCTTTCAACTAATATTTTCAACTTGATACCCTCCTGTAACCCAACAGTTAATTTCAACACTAAAAAAAATAACAATTCCTAAACTACCCCCATCCCCTCCCCCTCTCCCTCCCCACACCATTGTTGCCCACCACCCCACCTCGACTACCCTCCTCCCCCAACGCACGCCACCCCCCCCCCCACCGGCCACCACCCCGTGACACCCTGTAGCTGCCCTTCCCGAAAATTTAAAATATTTTTATTACTATTTATTTTATTTGAATGGTGATTTTTTAGATTTTTATAAATAATTAATTAGATAATTATTACGGTAGATGACTTTAGCCATGGTAGAGTTTTGGAGGCTATGTGACTAGAAATCGTGGCACGGATAGTGTAATGGCATGCTTTGACTAGTGTATTAGCCCTGTTAGGGAAGGCCGAGCCATAGTGAAGTCCTAACTAGGAAAACCAGGCCAAGTTGCGACTTAACCCTTATCGAAGATTTATTTATTAATTATTTATACTATTGAGTTTTAGGGAACCTGGTTGTACCGAATTAGTCCAGATAGGACCCAAAACAAGCCCAAGTCCATGTAGTCAGGCGGGACGTCCAACGCATCCGTGTTGATATAATTTGGTATGAGTGTGTTGTATTCCGTTTTAATGATTTAATGAATATTTCTTAGTATTTATAATTAAATATTATAAATACATCATTAGTTGACATTCAATGATAATTTTATAAAATAGGTCCTTGTACAATTTTGGGATTATTAGACTGTGCATAGTGGTGTATACATCATTGTTGGGTTATTGAATTCCGTTATTATTATTATTATTATTTTATTGAGGTTATTATTATATAATTTACTATTGGTTATATTATATTTGTCAAATAAATGTATATATATATTCATATTATATAAATAAGGCCCTAGACTGAAAATAGATAATATTAAATTCTAGGGTGTTATATCTAAATATGATACATGTGCATATATGATAGATATATATATTATATTAGACTAAATAAGAAAACATATACACACACAAATTAAAGCCTAGCCACCCATAGAAGACCCTCTCTTGCTGCACAAACAAACCGTATACTAAAATAGCCCACTCTTCCCGAGCCCAACCACAGCAAGCCAGCCGACCCATTTTCCCTTCTTTATAAGTATCGAGAGAGAATGGGAAGAGTCTTCGACTAAACCCTAAACCTAAGAACGGCCACCCAGCGCCACCCCTCTCCATGGGCGACCTCCCCTGACACCTACACACGCCGCACAGGGCCGACCGCCACGCCGGCTGAGACAATAATCGCACACCACAATAGCAGTATTGGCGGTTGGGAGGGCTGACTTCGTGCGGAGATTTCTTCACGATCGGTCGACCGTTTGTCGAGCCGATTGCTCAGGTATGACCCCAACATAACCATCTCGGATCTTGTGAATTAGTTCTTATTGAACTTATTTGTATTCGACGAAAATCAACACAAACCTCACAAAAAATCTGTTCCAAACAGAGTATGAGGCAGTCTCTCGACCCAACATGGAAGACACAAATAGGGCTCGATAGGCAGTATTTTTGAAAATCAATTAAACAGTGGAAGATAATATAAGGACTACAAAACACTCTTCATAGATATAGTTTTCGTCTACTGTACACAGATTAATTCGATGACAAAGTTTAGCAAAAACCTGTTTCAAAACAGTAGAAATATTAAAAAATCCTCCGGTACGACATGCGTCCCGCCAATCCGGACGACGTGGTCGCGAACCGAAAGCATCGAAAGGTGCCTAACAGTTTCGTGGACGTGTGGGCTTTGACGGAATTCAAATTGGTTGCGTATGCGTGACGAATTTGATGCGTATCCCCAAAATTTACCGTTCGACCTCTGTGCAAATTTCCTAATTACTTTGTGCACGTTCGTCAAATCGAGATGAAACTTACACCAACAGGACTGTATCATTTTTTGGTCCTGTATACCAAGTTTGGTCTGATTCTGAGACAGTTGATCGGATCGCCGTTTTACAGGCCCTACGATCCGATTCAACGGACGATTTTGTGCACGGCCCACCGGAATCCACAATTGGACATACCGTTGGGTTCGTATCATCAAACGATTCGTAGACATATAGTTTGACAACTTTAGAGACCATTGACTCTGGCACACTTTTGGTGCAAAGCGGGTCCAACGGCGGACATCGTTTTGGTCCAAAATTACCGTTTTGCCCCTGTATCCAGAATTAGACTTAAGGATAGGCAATCCTAGATAATTTAACTATTCTGAAAATGTTGGCGATGTCTGTTTCAGCTTTCGAAGACAGTTGTGATGATGTTATTTTATGGCTTATCAGTTGATGACATTTTGTGGATCTACGTGCAACCACCAGGCAAGATATCTTGTCTTCCTCTACAGTTTAATTTCATGTTTATAGTTTCATGTTATTGTTTATTATCATTGATACTCTATTTGTTATAGATTTTATATGGTTCGTTAGCTTTCTAGTTAACTTGATTTATCTATTTTCTATATAAACCGTGTTCACCAGTTTATGGTCTTGCTTGACTTGACAGTGTAGTTATACTGGACTTGACTGTGTCTTGACCGAGTCGTACCTTGTCTCACCTGTACCCTGACCGAGTCGTGTCTTGGAACGAGTACGTGATTGAACTGCTATTTCCCTGTATCGTTTTTCCTCAACCAGAGCCATACTCGGGACGAGGGTTGATCCGTTTGTACCAGAGAGTCCACACTCGGGACGAGGGTATTTGTTTCCTTGGCACCAGAGAGTCCACTCGGGACGAGGGTGTTTGTCTTGATCTGTTTACATCCGTGAGTCCACACTCGGGACGAGGATGTTGACTTGCACCAGAGAGTCCACACTCGGGACGAGGGTGCCTTACCGTGAACTAACCAGAGAGTCTACACTCGGGACGAGGGTTGTGATTAGAACTAACCAGAGAGTCCACACTCGAACGAGGGTTAGTGATTAGTTCAAACCTGCGAGTCCACTCGGGCGAGGGTTTGGTATTCTATTGATCTCGTGTCACTTGTTCATCCAGCAGTTCAGTTGCATGTAGTTGTTCTTGTATTCCAGTTCATAGTCACCTGTCAGTAGCCACTTGTCGGTTAGTCACTTATTAGCAGTGTGGTCGTAGTCTCTTGCCATGTTATGTGTCGTTCTTGTTATATCCTGTTTATATTATCATGCATGATTAAACTGCTAGATAGGCATGTTTTTATGTATCTTGCTATGTCCCCTGAGGACCTGATGATCTTTTCAGGTTTAGCGACTGCATGGAGTTAGTTAGCAGAGCGGGATGGTAGATGGTGATGCATGATTCAGGTATTTGTCAGTGATATTACATTGTTATCCTTTCGTGCTTTACATTCCTTATCATGAGATATCCTGCTTATTGATTCACTTTAGAGACTCTTGTTATATTCTTTGAGTCTTACCGGACATATATGCTAGTGGGCTGCAGACCATGACCATAGTGTTTATTCATGTTTCGTACACGTATTGTGGATTTGAGATATAGATTTATTTTGCCATGATTTGGCAGTTTACCATAGCCGTGACAGCGTTTACGTATTCGAGTCGGACTGGAGTCCGCTGATGCGTAGCTGGCTTGCTCACGAGCTCGCGTCCGAAAAGCGGGTGCGGGTCATGACAAGTTTTTTGGTGGCCCATGTAGGTCAGAGCATATCGTATCGGTTACGTAACTGTACTGATACGAGCCTGCGACTATGACTGAACCTTAGAAATCTCAATCCACTGCCTTGAAAATTTCTCTACGTCTTTGAAATTTATATTTTTCTCGATTATTCTTTCTTGCCTTCCCCGTATCCTTGATTCTCGTCCCTTCCTATTTCGGGGTGATGAATGATTGTGCTGTCTAGAATTCATCAGAAATTCTTAATTATAGTATAATATTGTTTGACTATGACTATTTGATTATTTATATATAGAGGGATTATAGATGCCATACACCCTAGATATCTGTTGGTAGAATTGTTAGCAACTGGTTAGAAGATTATAAGCTGTTAGTGACCATAATTTGAGGATTAGTGTGACCAAAGATGGGTAGAATCCTCAAATATTCGGAGTTATAAAATGACTAGAGAAGGTCATAAAATTTTTTGAGAAATTAAATTTACGGAGATTGAGGTTAAGGCAGACTTCATTTTTTAATTTTAAGAAATAGTTATGAATTAAATTTCGAGGACGAAATTATTTTAAGGTGGGTAGATTTGTAGATGCCCTTCCTAAAAATTTAAAATATTTTATATTATTTATTTTATTTGAATGGTGATTTTTTAGATTTTTATAATAATTAATTAGATAATTACGTAGATGACTTTAGCCATGGTGGAGTTTTGGAGGACTATGTGACTAAATTGTGGCACGGATAGTGCAATGGCGTGCTTTGACTAGTGTATTAGCCCTGGTAGGGAATGCCGAGCCATAGTGAAGTCATAACTAGAAAAATCAGGCCAAGTTACGACTTAACCCTTACGAAGATTTATTTATTATTTATACTATTGAGTTTTAGGGAACCCGGTTGTACCGAATTAGTCCAGATAGGACCCAAACAAGCCCCCCTGTAGTCAGGCGGACGTCCAACGACATCCGTGTTGATGTAATTTGGTATGAGTGTGTATTCCGTTTGAATGATTTAATGAATATTTCTTAGTATTCATAATTAAATATATAAATATCATTATTAGCTGATATTTATAATAATTTCATAAAATAGGTCCTTGTACAATTTTGGGATTATTAGACTGTGCATAGTGGTGTATACATCATGTCGGATTATTGAATTCCGTTTATTATTATTATATTATTATTATTATATTATTGAGGTTATTATATAATATTTTATTATTGGTTATATTATATTGTCAATAAAATGTATAATATATATATCATATTTATATAATAAGGCCCTAGACTGAAAAAATAATTATTAAATTCTAGGGTGTTATATCTAATATGATACATGTGCATATATATATATATTATATATATATATATATATTATATATATATTATATATATATATATAAAGACTAATAAGAAAACATACACACACAATTAAAGCCTAGCCAACCCATAGAAGACCCTCTCCTGCT